>CAJVPY010000652.1:0-24648 GCA_910591965.1 Dentiscutata erythropus
AATTTCAAGAAATATCTAAGACAACAATGCGACTAACACGAACCTACCAGCTAAAGGGAATAAAATTGTTTTTAGAGAGCTAAGACAGTAATTTAACCAAATTAAATGTTTTATGTAGTTATAGCGATTATGCTATTCATAATATGTATTAGCAATTTGGCGTTATAAATTTAAAATTCGCTTGAATTACTGTATGTTTATTATGCTAAAAAAATTCGGTATTTTTTTTTATTTTTTTTACCTTCGTTATCGTTATTTTTGTATACATTTTCGCTACTATGGCGCATGTGACACATGTGGCGCACACATTTTCCATTTGCAGTTATAGGTAAGATTTCTCGAAGATTCCAAAATTCCATAAAAATTTTTTCCGCGTATATTTCAGTATTTGTCGATTCTGATTGGTGCGTCCTTAGCTGCTTTGGCGGACCCTAAATAAGGCAATTGAAATCAGGTTTTCAGCATTAAATAAGGTGTTTACGAGTTGATCCAAATAATGCAATCGATGACTGTTCCAAGAAACAATTTGAAACAGCAACTCCAGTGGTACGAACAAAATAGAAAAGAAAAAGAACGACAAAAGCGGCCAGAGGCGAATTTTGAGACATATACTTGGGAACAAAATACGAAACGTAGGTGTCACCAACAACAAACTACCGAGCGAGACATGCTTTTACAAGAAAAAGAAATCACGTCATTATCACCTTGTGAAAATGTTACAAGAAAAGACCTATATTCCGTGTCATCATCAAATATAGATTTGAATTATAATGAAGCGAAAGATATGATTGATTCAAAGGACGATATGGATATACAGGACTGGTTGGTTGATTTAGAACCACTTGATCCAATGGAAATAAAGGCTGAAATCGAAGAATGGACGCGTAGCAGTAAATTCACCGTCAATAATCCTAATGTCGCGTCAAATGATGAGATTGCAATATCCGATCTATCAGCAAATAGTTTAAACACACCGTCAGTGGCGTTGAACACGATCGATAATTTTGCAATACTATGTGATGATGTAGATGCTTGTCTAAATTTTAGTTTGCCCGAGGACAATCATGATCTTCTTAACATGTCGCTTAATGAATTACGGTCTTTGTTAGTTTCAGTTAAAATTGTCAAATGCAAAATTTCTGATGAACTATATGAAGTTGTTGAAGGGGATAAGAAATATGATAATTCAAGAGTCTCATTGTTAAAAGTGACTCGAGCAAATTCAAAAAAACGTATTGAAGCAATACAGCAAAGAATACAACAAATAGAGCGTGATACAACAGGGTCATTTATGTCATCATTACCCGGTTCTCGCTTATCTGAATTTGTAGGAATTGATGCTCCCACTCAGGATCACGATCATTCAACTGTCATTTCAACATCATCATATTTCGATAAAGATGAAAACACTTTATCACCAACAGATTCACCTGTTTATCGTATACTACATGAAACTTTCAAATTGGCCACGTTTCGCCAGAATCAATTGGAAGCTATCAACGCTGCTCTGAATGGTCAAGATGTCTTTGTTTTAATGCCAACTGGTGGTGGAAAAAGTCTTTGTTATCAATTGCCCGCAGTTCTAGAAAATCAACGATCTCACAAAGTAACAATAGTTATATCTCCTTTACTATCATTGATACAAGACCAAATCTTGCGGTTAAATCACCTCGGAATTCCAGCCTTGGATTTACAAGGGAGTCAAAATCTAGATCGTAGAAATTTGGTATTCTTTGAAATGCAAAAAGCTGCACCTAGCCTCGTTTTACTTTATTTAACACCTGAAATGTTGGGAAAAAGCATAAAAGCTATTGAATCAATTCAGTTACTTCACAAACGTGGGCTTTTGGCTCGGTTCGTGATCGATGAAGCTCATTGTGTAAGTCATTGGGGTCATGATTTTCGTCCCGACTATAAAGATTTGGGCCAATTAAAAAAGAAATTTCCAGGTGTACCAATGATTGCACTCACTGCAACTGCAACTAGCAGAGTAAAAGAAGATGTGATACATAACTTGCGCATGGAAAATTGTGCAATTATCACTCAGGGCTTTAATCGGCCAAATTTAAGATACGAAGTTGTTAAGAAAAGTACAAATTCTGAAAAACAAATTATCGAGTTCATTCATTCATCAGGCCATGCACGTCACTGTGGGATAATTTATTGTACTTCAAAGGCTTCGTGCGAAGAAGTTGCGAATAAGCTTAGGTTAGCTTGCTTTAAAGCAGCATTTTATCATGCCGGATTAGACTCTGTAGATCGAACACGCATTCAAGACGATTGGCATTCAAATAAATATAAAATAATTGTAGCAACTACTGCATTTGGGATGGGAATAGACAAACCAGATGTACGTTTTGTTATTCATCATTCACTTCCTCAGTCGCTTGAAGGTTATTATCAAGAAACTGGACGTGCTGGGAGAGATGGAAAACCATCAGACTGTGTGCTATTATATTCGTATTCAGATAAACATACAATTGACAGATTGATTGTTCACGGTGAAGGAAATTACGAACAAAAGAAACAGCAAAGAGCTAATTTACGAGAAATGTTAAAGTACTGCGAAAATCAGATTGATTGTCGACGTCAACAAATCATGGCGTATTTCGGGGAACAATTTGATAAAAGCCAGTGTAAATTCACTTGTGACAACTGTAAAAATGCACTTACACAACAAAGATCAACGTATGATGCGCAGAAAGATGCTAAGGTACATTGTGAGCGATGCCAAAAAAAAAACCTGTAAATAATTTTTGAAAATTACTTTTAATCGTAATTTCTTGAGATACGATTTTAATACCCCCACCAATTTGATTTAAATGGTATTAAAATAATGTGTTCAATTACTATATATCAAGATATTACGAGTAAGAGTAAGCTTTCAAAGAATGGCTTTTACAAATTTTCTCTTGGAGTTATTCGTATTAACTATTAATTGGTAAATTGAACTCTAAAAGTAATTGATATTAACTACTTTTAAAAGAACATAGTGACATTGGTGCAATATAACCGACATAAAGACGTGACATTAACTCAATATGTCAATATAATGAGAGGATCAAATAGCAAAACCACTGAAAATGTGGTAAAAACAAAACAGCTTATACTGCCACCGAATTTTAAAACTAGTACACTTTCGACCGTCGATCTGGATAGATTAATTAAATTGTTGTTATTGCAAGATGTTCTTGCCGAAAGATATCAACCAAATGAATATGGATCCGTGTACTCATATATTGAGGTATTTAAAAGTTTGATTTTGATTTTTATTAAAGCATTTTTCGATATCTATTTATTTTATTTATGATAGCTTGGTCCCAATGCGGAAGCTCTATTAAAAGACAAATTAAAAATCGCACTTCCTCGTGTTGAGGTAATTTACTGTCTAATTTGAAGTAATAAATTACAAATTATTATCATTATTCTAACCCACCTATAATTAATCGTTAAAGAAACATAGTGCAGTTAAGAAGAAAAATATAACAATATCACCTTAAATATTCTCAATATACTATCACAATCAATTCAAACTTATGATTGTGAATATAGTATAACGAGTGTCATGTAAATAGTATTTCATAATTGCTTCTAGATAAATTATAATTCCTAATATGGCAGAATCTCGATTATATGGGTTTAATTTTCTTTAAAAAAAATAGGACTCGAATTTGTATACATAGAAAATCGGATGTAAACCGTAATCAAATAAATAAATACAAATATATATATGTCATGATGGCTGTAATGTTACAACGAGATATCTTATTTACAATAGTCTGCAGAGTTGAGTACGCTAATAATTTAAGTTAAATCTAAACATAAATTTTATATATATTAGAGCCTTTACTCGGGTTAGGTTGATCCGTATGAGTCAGCTTCTTCCAGGTTAAATGGGCCATGGGATAACATGGATAAAATTTATAGATAATCTAGTGATCTACAGTAGTATTTCTGATATAGAAAATAAAAATACAATAATAATGAAGTTATTACTTTTAAACACCTTGTAACAAAACTATATACAACATATTAAAATTTACCTAATTTGGATTAGTAGTTCTTGAGAAATTGCTTAAAAACTATAATTATGGTAATTTTTTAAAATAATTATTTATAGTTTTTATAGTTTTTAAGCAATTTTTTAAGAATTCCAATTCAAATTAGTTAAAATTTTAATATATTGTAGCCCAATATTATATCTAGAATTTTATAATTTATCGGCATAGTGATGTATCACCAGTTTATGCGGAGTTTGAAATTTCAATGATTTGTAAGCAAAATTTCAAAGTCCGCCTATGTGGAGTTTGAAATTTTGCTTACAAATCATTGAAATTTCAAACTCCACATAGACTGGTGATACATCACTATGCCGATAAATTATTAAACCCATTTTGATATATAGTTTTGAAGAAAATTGTAGTCAGAGATTAATATAAAACTCAAATTTATAATATAGAATAAATCTAGATCTTGCACTCTTATATAATACTTAAATTGTCACTCTCTCCAAGCAGCAGATCTAGAGTTCGAATCTCACTGGCAACGATTTTGAAAAATAGGCCTGTATATGGTTAACGGCTTTCTATTGGTTGAATCTAGATTAATTTGTAACCTTGGTCACACCATCTAGTAATGGAATTTTGAGAAATAGGTACGTTGAATAATTTTGAGTCCTAAATTTTATATTTATTATTTGAATATTAATTTTTTTACGTTTATAACCATTTATTTGTTCTTGTTTAATACAAACTTGTAACGAATTTTGCATTTTTACAATTGTGATAAGAAATATTTTCGTTATTTACATTATTTACATCAATATGGAAAGACTATTTAATTAAATAATTGCATAATTATAAATATGTATACGTATCAATAGATCATAAAAATTGAACCTCCGGAGTATCAAGCCACCATGGCGCACCAACCTGGTACACATTTTCCGTTTGTTAAAAATACGAGTTTCTGCTATGCTAGAGGTTAAATAGAAATCTCAAATTTTCATTTTAATTCGATTTCATTATGATCTACAATAATAATTATGTACAGTAGAAAACCTGCCCTGACGACCTAAGTTTCCTTTTCTGGTTTACAAAATAAGTAGTATCAGTATTTCGAAATTATACCGATACAGCAATCTGGTTTTATGTTTACTGTATTTGTAAATTATGATAATGAATATCCGGATAACCCAAACTATGTGATGAATACGGTGTATTTACTACATCTATTGTCGATACTATATATATATATATATATGAGTTTGAGCAACGTAGATAGACGTTAACAATAGCGATAGGCGTTAACAATAGCGATAGGCATATTTTAATTACCAAAATGTATCAGATAATGCAGCATACGATCCGGAATAAGATTTTCAGTCAGCCCTAACCAAATATGATTACTTCTATATATACTTCTAAACGCATATATATAACTGCATAGATGCTCAATTTTGCTTATTAACCGTTAACTGAAAAATACATCTTTTTAGGTGAACTTACTAGCCAATCATGCATTTGGAGCCTCAATAAGAATAATAAAAGATGTGTCACATCAAAAATTCATCAATTTGGTTATGCATTTAACTTGCGCCGTCTCATTACGCTATGAGCTTGATGTCAAAATTAAAACTAAAACCAACAGGTCCAATTTATCCATGGACTCAAATTAATCAACTTGAAGAGTGCAATCCTTTTCCACGTTATGGACATTCATCGAATGAATGTGCAATTAATAATCAAATATTCATCTTCGGAGGAATTGTTGAAGGAAAACCTCAAAATGATGTTTTTGTCATTGAGACGGGTATGTGTAAAATTTTGTTTTCGGAGTTTTAACTAATTTAAACTAATATAGACGTATTGTATCTGATTTAAACAATAATTTTCAGATAAGTTACATGCGTATAGGTTTACAACATCAGGAGATATACCGCATCCACGGAGCGGACACACACATGTTAATATCGGGAACTATATGATAGGTATGCCCGATCAGTATTTTTAAGATCCAAATCTAAGTAAATGCAATATTGAATGTTCAAGCTACAAATTATATACAGTTTTCGGTGGATTGCTTACATATCTTACAGAAAATCCTACCGATTTTATCTATATACTCAATACTGGTAATTAAAAATCGCATCACAAGCGTTCTTTTATTTATTTATTTTTGTTTTTTAAAAAAAAATATATTTGTTGCTAATGTACTTATTTACAGTTACAAGACAGTGGTCAAAACTTTCAATTCCTGAAAAAAATTTTCTTACACAACGTCACGGCCATTCAGCAACTATAATCGGGACTTCCATGTATATATTTGGTGGTCAAAATTTCCAAGGAATTTATTTGAATGACTTAATCGTATTTGATTTAGCTACCAGTAAATAACTAATTCTATAACAATATAATTGAATAAAAAACGCATTTGAATGAAAATTAAAATTTTTATATTCATTCATAGTTGAATCACAAAATTTAAGTTGGAAATTTATTTCTCCTTCGAATTGTGCACCGCCTAGCAGGGCTGGGCATGTTGCATGCGCATATAAAGATAACATTTACATGTATGTATCATTGTCTATTCTTTTTCTTTCAATATGCTAATTAAAATTGAATCTTATTAATAAGATTCGGGGGAACTGATGGAATTCGATGTTACAATGATATGTGGTGCTATGACACACAAAACAATTCTTGGTCTGAAATTTCTTTAACAGACTTTAATCCACTTCCGCGTTGTTACCATAAGGCCGCTCTTGTGGATGATGTTATTTATGTTTTCGGCGGAATCACAGATGATAAAAAAGAATTATCCGATTTGACAGCATTCAGAATAAACCGTATTTATTGTTTTTTTTTTTAAAAAAAAAACAACCTTTATTATACTGGAATAATCATGAATTTTTGTAAAAAATGCTAATCAAAATACTTTTATTTAGAAAAGACATGGCATATATTTCAGAAAATGGGCCCTACACCAAGGTGAATAGATTTAGAGTATAGAAAAAAATAAAATTTTATTTAATTTTTATTGATAAGAATTGGTGCATCCTTTTTTGAGTCCTTGTTATGGACATACAATGACTACAGCAGATGACAAGGCTTTTATTTTTGGTGGAGTATCTATACATTCGAAAGGAATAATCCATGTTTTGGATACATGTAAGTATTTTATCTCTTATGTGATCCAAGTATGTAACATTTTTTCGACATTAATATATGATTTTATGTCTTTATTCAGCAAAAATAAAATTTCCTACGGGATCTTATTTGAATACATTATCGCAGCAGCAGCTACAACGAAGATCATCTGAGTCTTCAATTTCCACGTCGCAGAAACTTCAAACTCGAGAAACATCAAATTATACTAATGAACAGAACAATAACACTAATATAAAGAATCAAAAGCTTATATTTCGGATGTCGCAAATCACAAATTTGCAGAGTTTTATAACAAGACCGGGTGGTCCAAAACGTCGAGTGAAAAGTCCTTTGGAGAAAGTAACCGAATCTTTGCCAGAGATTGAAGATAACCGAACAGTTGATGAAAATTTAAAAACTTCTACAGATAATGCAAAAATGATAGAAAAAGAGAAATTTTCCGAAGCTTTTGATAAAGTGCCAACGGGTAACATTAATGGAACAAATTCAAATATAGAACATACGCGAAATATAAAATCTGCATTTGATGAAACACAATTGCGGAGACCACAAGATGTTCAAACCGTGGATCAACTTTCGGACAATTTTCACGATAGTTCACCTACCATTAATAAACATTCAAGTATTGTTAGAGACGATGTTAATTTTTCAAATTCTTCAGATAGACCGGCATCTTCTGAATATTATAGGCAATCTCCAGATGATCACTCAAATATGGATCGAGAAAGTTATTTGGAAAGACTCCAAGAACAAGATTTTAAACTTGCTGAATTTAAAAAGCGCGAATTTTGGCTTAAAACACAACTAGAATTGGCTAAAAAGAATGGATATACACCGGATTCTCCTGATAAAGAGTTAAATGATGATATCGATGCAGAGAAATTGTCAGATAGTGAGGAGATAGGATCAGAAAAATTCTCAATTATTCGGTTTATTATTCAATTAAGTCAACAATTGCAGCACGCAAAGGTTTCTTTCATATAAAAAGTATTTGTTCTTTACATTTATTAATTTTTAACATAGTAATTTTTACCTTTATTTTTTATATCAGGAAATCACAGTAAATCAATCCAAATTAGCATCTGAAAAGATTGCAAATATTGAATCAAAAGTTGAAAAAACAACAAATTTATTAAATAATATCCAAGCGATTAAAGAACAATTACTTCAAATAAAAAGACAATTAGAAGCGTCAAAGCAAATAGCTGTGAAGCCTGAATATAGTACTGAAAAAGGCAATCCACATAAAACAGTCTCAGAACGTTGTGAAAGTGAAGAGGCAAGACCGTCTAAAGAAATTTCCGAAAGTTATAATGAAATAGAAACATTTTATGAAATAGCTGAAATCGAAGATATGATTCGTTTAGTTGAATCAAAAGCGGCAAGAACTCAACGACAACTTAAAGAAATTAAACAAAAAGCAAATCAGATAGGGTCGGATTATCAAATGATACATATGTATGCACAGAGTGCAGAAAAATTAATGAAAATGATGAAGGATCAATTAATTAACGCAGATAAAGAGGGATTAGAAGCAAAACTTAAAAAAGCAGTTAATACTCACGATAGTGCTAGAACTTCAATACAGCAGGATTATATAAATCAGCAGTCACTAAAACAACAATTGAAAACGCTTAAAAAAGAAAAATTACAACAAATATCACACATGCAAACACAAATAGCTCAAATTCAGGATGAAAAAGCTTTAGTGGACCAAGAATATGAAGAGTTGAAGAGAATGTACAGCCCTTTAAAAACTGAAAATGATGCATTGAGAAAGTCCAATGAACTTTTAAAACAACAAATTTTAACATCAGAAAACATGAAAGAAAATCTTGAACAGGAGATAGAACAAACAAAATCGTCTTTTAAACAACAAGAAACCTTAGACAAAGAAGATGAAAGTGAAGAAGAAAAATGTTGGGAGGAAGAAAAAACATTAAAAGAAAGTGAAATAAATTTATATAAAGAAAAAAATTATAAATTGGCCGCTATTAATGAAGAATTAGAACAAAAATTGAACAATTCTGAAAACAAAGTTGCTATGTTACTTGATCAGATGGAAAGTATTATTGAAGTTTACCGATCAATTGGCGATGTATTTGATTTACCTAATGAAGAAGATTTACCTACTCTAAACTTTAAAATTCAAGAGCCCAGAACATCAGAAGTTAGGGATGACTATTTTGATAACTTGGTAAAGGAAAAATATCCTGATCTTCCAAGCTTTGTTCTTCCGGAATTTAGATCATCACCTACAGATACAGAATTCTCTGAAATTGTTTCGTTTGATGAAAATTACTCTGATATTGATGTTGGTAAAAGTAGCGATCTGAGTTCTAAAAATTCTTACTTTGAAAAAACAAATTTATCTGATTAAAAAAATTATTATATCATTTATAGCCGAATTATGTTTTGACAATGTATGTTTTATATAGATTGTTAAAAATGTATATACATATATGTAGTATCAAATACATATTTAAAATAATGAAGTTATTAGTTCTATTATAAAATTTAATTTTAAAAATTTACTATACAGCTTTACTGAAACTTAAATATCTTAATACGCAATAACTGCATAGTAACGACGTAGTAATTACATAATTATATATTATCTGCTATTAAATTTAATCGTAACTGGAGTTACTATGCAGTTACTGCGCATTAAGAAATTTAAGTTTCTGCATGGTGTATCAAGAGTTTTATTAGTAAATCCACTATATGGAGATATTTTTATATAAACTGGTTTTAATTTCAAGATTGGATTTTTTTTTTAAACAAATAGAATTAAAATTATAACAATTATTATAAAATGCACCTATGGTTTTAATAAAATTTAAGGATAGAGTGCATTTTTAATATAAAATACAGTAGGGGCTTATAACATAATAAAATCTTCATATACTGTATATAAAGGTCCAAACTTTGTTACGCTAAGGTTGCCGGGAGTCCTGAACATTTTTACTTAGAGTAATACTGTAGCACCTATGGTATTCGCACCATAGATGCATTTTAGTAAACTCGAATTAGGCTATGCAAAGTTAATTTCTGATTTTCATATATCATTAAACTCCGAACTCCCGGCTTAATATATAAAAACTTCATTTACCTGGTTATTGTTAATACTGTATTTATAAGATATTGGATCATGCGATGTGCAATTATGATCATGCTTTACAAAGGGTTCTATGTCAAAATCTTGAAATTTAATTGTCGCGCGCGTGATGCCGGGTCCAGTATTTTATGATTAGTAATTCACTATTACTAATCATAAGCGGGAGTTGAATACTGAAACCCCGACATCACGCGATGCGACAATTAAATTTCAGGATTTTGACATAGATCTCTTTACAAGTCATTATGCTTATCGTTATGTAATATAACGTACAAAAAATAACAAAAAGGCAAAAAGGAAAAATCCATGATCATAAGAGTTTGCACGATAAATTTTAAATAAATTTTAAATTTTGAATCGAAAACAATTGACCGACCGGGATATGAAACCAGGAAATTTACTTTGTTTCGCCTTATAAAATTTTTTATAAAGCTAAAAATTATACACTTTTACTAAAACGCACCTATAGTGTTTTATCACCTATATATTTTGTATTAGCTTAAAAACTGGTTAATTAATATGTATGCAGTATTCTAAGTAAAAATGCTCTACGCTCCCAAAACCTTTTCCAACCCCTAATTCTAACCTAAATACTAACCGCAACGTGAAAAATTTGAGCTAAAACTTTTATTTATAAAACTTGTAAAAGTTTAGTAAAGTATATAAAAGTATACGTATAATAGGTGCAACACCACCATACAGTAGGTAATAAATGAAAATTATATTTTTGAAGTTTTTGTACTATTTTAAATTAGATTTTTCACAATTGATATTAAACCAATTTTTGTTTAAAGAAATGTTTGATTTATATTATATCTTATATTTATTTGTATAATAATTATTAATAAACAAAATTAAGTTTAATGATTTTTAATAATAACATATACTGTATAATAAATAGTTTGCACTAATACTAAATAAATAAATATTAAAATTATATTTATCATAGATATTTATAGATTTCTTCATACTATTATTTATACTCGAGTATCTAAGTATGATATCATCATACTTATGTACTCAGATACATAAGACTTATTCATACGGAGTACCCCTACACAATATTCTGGCCACTAAAACGAACTTGGGAATATCCCGGGCACATATGTTTGAGAAATACAGTTGTATTACTTCTATTTAGTATCCAAGTAGTAATTCTAATGTGTTAATGTTCTTGTGACAAGTGTGGCATTATTAGAAAACAATATCAGTGAAGAAAATTATATTATGTGTCTTCAATGAATCCTGTGCATGTTATAATGCTAGTCTCTCCCAACGTAAGAAAGAAGACGGATGTATCTTTGTTCCCTTCCTAATAAAAATATAGAATTCTTAGTCTTCCTAATTAATGCCTTTATATCTTCTGTTAATAATCTAAATATCGACATTCCAATTTCGTTCCGATTCTAAGTATCGCTCATAAAAATGTGACCATGACCAAACCGCTGTTCCACGCTCCCCCTATCACCGGCTTTTCCGTTACACCGGACTCAAAATTTTGATCGGCGACATATCGATATCAATATGGTAATTAAACTTAATTATTATTTATCATATGTAACTGATCAGACTGATTTTCCGATTCGGGACTGTATATATATATATATAGTGAGTTTAATATATGTACTATCCTGTGATTTTATATTTAACTTTACGTTGTCAGGGAAAAGTGCACTACATTTATGAAGAGTGATTTAGTTAGACCGATCAAATGATATACACTGTAGGGGGAAGTAAGGTTCTGACTATACGTGTTTGCTTTTAACTTTTTCTATGTCTTTGGCTTGTATGCTCTCACCTACATACTTGAAAATAAAATAATATTATTTAGGAATGTTGCTATAATAAGAGAGGTAAAAGAATAAATTGCTACCTTAATTTGGTTACATTTATAGTTAAAAATCATGTATTACGTAGAAGCATACAAAAATTGAGGCGTGCATATTTATTAAGAGGTAAAAAGTTTGTATAAATAGAAAGAACATATTTGCTAAATTATTAACCAATTTTAATAATTTTATAGATGACTTGAACATTTATCGAATAAGTTAAAATTCGGTTTATACAAATTCCATTTGAGTTAATAATATTGATGTCTTGAGTTGAATAACGAAGAAATTAAGGATAAGGTCATGAGACTTATAACAGAGCAATGTTGTACGGAACGATCCTTAGAAACAATCGACCTTCCAAATTTCCCTTATTTTAATTATTCCATGTTTGGACTTTGAGTAATCTTAACCCCGTAATTTCGGGGGCTTCAATTTTTTTTCTTTTAACTTCAACAATTTATCGCTGTGATTTTTTTTTCAACAAATTTTTTTTTTATCCTTTTTTTTTTTTATTTTATTTTATTTATTTATTTATTTTTTTTTTTGATGCCTAAAAGCATATTTATAAAATTTTCGTATTTTAATGCATGCAGATCTATAAAACGCATCGAGAAAATAAAATTTCGTGTGTTTGATCATATATAACTACAATTTAACAATTGCAAATATGGTTACATCGCATAAGAAAAAAAGATTTTCACTGTTCAGCTCTCAACCAAGTTCTCCAATTCAGACACCAATTCTCGGATCGTCACTTAATAGTTATTTCCCAGGACAACCAATTCTAAATGATAAAGCATTGGGTCTGAATGATGTTCAAAAAGCAGTCGAAAATCTTGGACGTCTGGTTTCAGATGCCGGAAATTTTTGTGATTTGGTTGATAGACTTGCAAAAGCCTCAAAAGCTTTTAGCAAATCTCTCAAAGAATATGGAAATAACAAGGGAATGGATAATTCTCATGGTAAAGCGGGGGTTTTATATATCATATGTTACTATTGTGCACGTGATAACGCTAACGCATAGTTTTTTGACCAGTAATGTGTCTTCAAGCTGCGTCTCAATTTTATGAGAATTATTCCGACGCTCAAAACAAGTCGGTATGATAATGACTGAATTATTTTATTTTTTTTTTATACCGTATTTTCGCGTAAGAACGCACATGAGCGTTATTTAGAATAATGGCCCGAATTAAGCTTAATTTGGGCCAAATTTTGAAATTGCGTTATTTCGCGAATACGGTATCCGATTTTTTTTTTTTTTTTAAAGGAATTTTTCTCATTTACAAATAGAGTAAGCATCTACAAAAAGAATTCGAAGCATTACAAAAATTCTGGGAAAAATATTCAAAGAAAGTTGCTGTAAGTAATAAATTAGTACTATCTTTTTTTTTCGGATTTATTTATAAATTTAAATCTTTAGAAAGAAGAAAAAGCATTTGAAAGTGTTAATGAGCCATATAAACAAATAAAAAAAATTGATATTGATTATGAAAAAAAACCAAAGAAAGATAATAAAGCAATTTCAGAAGCTCAAGAGGTGAGATCAGATTTGCTACAAAATTTATTTTTTTTGGTTAAAAAAAAAATAAAAAACATATATTAAATCTTTCAAAATATACATTATAGAAAAATATTACCTATAAAAATCATGTTGCAAAGCGAGAAAAACAAGCTCATGGCCAAGTTATGCAGATAATTTGTCGGATAACAGATGGTCAATTTACCTTGTTTAATGAGTCATTAAAAAAATGTGGAGGAATTGTTACAAAGATAAATGAATGGTCTGCATTTGCTACAATGGGAATCCCTGCTCCTCAAGAAATTGATAGTATTTTGGAAGAACAGGTATGAATTTATGTATATCTACCATTTTGAAATGTTGAATGAAATCATATTATAATGATATCTATTACCTTACTTCACAGATTCGATCTCCAATCGAAGATACATCTGTACTTTCACGCAAGTTATCGCGAAAATATTCGCATCGTATATCAAAATCCATTGCATCTATATCAGATATGCAATTAGCTGCAATGAATTATATGCCATCAAATACTTCAACTCCTTTAATTGAAGAACCTGAAAATTATCTTTCTCAATCTTTAAATTCTCTACAATCAACAGAAATACAAATTCCACACATTAATGCTACAAAATCAGAACACTCATCTCCTATAAATATTCTTCATCATGAGCCAATGAAAAGAAATATTGTGATGAATGAAAAAACATCGAGAAACCGTTTATCTCTTCCAATTTGTCCTACATTTTCTTCAAATATTAATCCTTCAGCTCAAGATTTAATATCAAAAATTTCTATTGGTATAGATGAAAATGATGCACCTTTCTTTAGGGATTATGGTGATTATGATATACTTAATATTCAGCAAATTGCAAAAACATCATCTTTAACAGGAAATGAAGTTAAAAGGCCAAATGATCAAATCAACAAGTTGCCCTCTGTAGATAATTTTAATGCCCATACAAATTTAAGTATTGATACAGAAATTGGAGATCCTGAAATTATTTCTGATGCACAGTTTGATGACTCACTTGACAATGAAGAAAATGAAAATTCAAGTAACAAAAAAGTTAACAAAAAATATAGTTTTGAAACCCAATATTTAGTTCATTCATTTCCGATTAATCTTCCTGTCCGCACACCACCTTATTCACCTTCAGTATCTCCAAAACAAACACCCAACGTTAATTACATTATTCCTAACTTTGAACAAAAACACATCACAAAATCAAATGATGAATTGGGTCCAAAAAAAGGAGCACATGTATACCATAATTCTGATGGAGGTATCAATCATAATCGTGGCCCATTAGTTGCCGAAATAAAAGGGAAATTATTATCAACACTCACCAATAATAATAATAATTATAATAATAATCATCATAATCGTAAATATAATAACAGTAGTAATAGCGACAGTAATAGCGATAGTAATAATGAACAAGTAATTGTCTTTAACAAATTCACTTTACGCGTAAATTTTTGAATGAGATACTAAAAACTATTTATCTGTTATTTTAGACATCAAATTCGGTGCATAGTGTTCCAAGGCAAGGTCACGTTAATAATCTACTTTCAAAATTTGACGCTGGAAGGACTTCTAAACAAGAAAAAGTTGTCGATAATTTTACACATGTTAACGAGTCCACTAAAGAAATCGTATGTTACATTCTTTGACGATTTATTTTGGCTAATCTTTTTTTATTAATACAATTATATTTCTTTGATAAAGTACTCTTCGGAACAATTTGAACTTTCGGAAAGTCTAACACTAACACCAACACCAAAACAACAACAAACAACGGCTTCAATTAACTCACAGGATGATTCATCCAATATGAATGAATCAAATAGAATGAATATAATTAATAGTATATATTCCACTTTCGGAAATACTTTTGGAAAGAAGAAATTTTTCCTTCAGTAATCACGTTAAAATTCATTTTGTATAGTTTTATTTTATGTTTATCTTTGTATTTTTAGATAAAATATTAAGCTACTGAGTGACGGAACGTATTTTATTATTATAAAAAAGTGAATATTCAATTATTAATATTTAAAAGAAAATATTAAGCAGTAATGCTAATAATCCGTCGTCCCCTCTAAGTATAAGTGCAGTGCATATCTTGATCTAAGTTTGTAAATATTTACTCTATAAATGTGACAGAACGCGCTCAGGAAAAGCTGACTGTACGTTCATACATTTATTTTGGATGCAAGATTATACATGTTCAAAGTCTATATAAGGTTTTCATTATTAGTGCATTTAACACTAAATTTAAATTGTTTCTTCATTATACAAAATAAATATATTTTATCTTTCACGTTTGTGATTTTATCGTGAGATATGAAAAATCAATACCCGAAATTACCTATAATTCTTCATGAAGATGAGTAGCAGGAGCTGCTATTTTGGAGGTGGTGGTTGATTCTGTTTTTCGTGAACTGCTTTCTGGAACATTATGTTGATTATCTAATGTAGATTTTTGTTGCCCAATCTTTGTCGCTAAAGCTGCTACTTCATTGTCATATGACTCCCATTCAGGAATTTGACGCTTTGCTCTGTCGAGTTTAGGCTCCTTTGTTAAAGGATTGTTACACTAAATTGAAAATGAAGTTAATATAAAAGTATATTTAACATAATATACACTTAATATTAAGATTTACCAAATCGATAGTCTTTGCCGTAGCTAATGATTCAGCACTACACCATGTCTCACACCATAACCATTCTTGTGGCAGAGAAAATATTGGCACAATATGTTGCATGTTATTTGGCAAATCTTGGTCCAAATTCGATAGAGAGTTCGGATCTGAACTAAGGAACTGATATTGACCACGTAATTTATCCCCAGCAGCCATTTGACGAAATCTTTGCAAATCGATTACATATAAAGCGCTTTAAACGAATAAAGTTAATTAGAAAAGCAATCTATTATCCTGAATCTAACAAGACTAGAAATAAAATATTTAATGCACCTAATATGATATGACTTTCCGTTCAAATGTTCACTCCAGTATCCAGACTTCCAAAATCTAAACCCATCCATTTCTGGTCGATTATCACAAAACGGAGTATATCCATATGGTGCACCTTTTAAATCCATATCAACTAACTCCTTAAGATCAGTTCGAACGATTTGATCAGCGTCAACAAAGATAACTTTGTCCAAATCGAGAGGGAAAAGAACGTCAAGAAACAAAATTTTATATCTAAACAAAGAAGGGTATTTTAACAAAAATATAGTGAATATGTTAACATATTTTACTCGAGCCAAAAATTTACCCCCATATCGTCCGCTGCTTTTCCGTCTGGCTGCGCAGCCAATGTGGCCACTTATATGTCACGAGTTCGTATTCAAACTTATATTCTTTAGCCATATGTGGTATAAAATCCTATAAAATATATAAACGTATTGCATCATGAATATTAGTCATTTGAGATCCATTAATTTCAGCGATTTATAAACAATTTCAGAAACTGGTTTGCTTACTTTGAAGGAAGGGGACAAAAAATTTTCAATGAACCAAAATTTTACTTTGCTATCTGTATGTCGCAACACACTAAGAATCATTATATACAAAAATCTTTCATAAAGGTGCCCGGATGCCACCGAAAATATATTTATTTCAGCTTTGCTTTGTATATTACTATCTTGTTTATGTGTGAACCTTAAAAAAGTGTATATGTTTTAATAATATTTTGAGTAGTAGATTATATAAAGTTCATGAAATTAGAATTACTTACTTATTCTTGATTTTATTGAAATATTCCCAAAGACCTTCATCGTCTTCATCCTCTTTAATTTTTTCATTTTCTTTTCCCGGCTTACGCACAAAACGAGGATAAATTATCAACCCTTCAAAGCTATTTAATACTATTTCGTTACCAGTTTCATTAACGCTCCGACTAAACCATCCCTCACTACCAACACTTAGGACATCGTATATTTCTTTTGACTTTCCCTCTCTTAATCGGAGTGTCCAGACGCCAGGATTTGCTTTTAATTGTAAATACCCAAGATTAACCATCACAATTGTATCAACTATCGCAGGATAATTATTTGTGCCAAGTAAAAGTTGAAGGCCACTTGGCGGTGAATTCGTTGTAACATCAAATGCATGTCCTTCAATAAGAATATTTTTCAATTCGAAAACTGCCTCTACTCCTTTAATTCTAGATCGACTATCTAGGTTGGTTAAACGAATATTATCCAAATCATGTATTGACGCTTTTGGTGTGACTAGCCATGATTGGATTACATCCATGCCAAGCGTTAATAGTGGATCTTCTGGAAGATGCGCAAAATAAGCAGTTGGCGGGATAAGAGCGCTTAATGACAAAAATGTAAAATTAAATCGGTGAATTAAAATTTATATAAAATGAAAATTAACATATGAACCTTACCCTGTTGTTTCGTTAAATTTCAACCGAGGCTCCAAAACATATCGATAAAAGCGTTTTATTGGTAATTCTTTCAAATTCAGTTGAGGATATAGGTACAGCTCAATGTAAACACCCTCAATTTTGGATAGTGTCTAAAATAAATTAAATTATGTGGATGATTACCAAAAAAATCGAGATTTTAAGTATACATATAACAATTACCATTAAAATGGTTGACCATTTCTGTGCTGTTTGACTTAATGGATCAACAACAGCGGCAATATAATACGTTGCGGTTTCTTTTTGACCAATCCGTATTAGACTAAAATTGAATAAGCAAGAAGGTTGATTATTGGACTTTTTTTTTTTTTTTATATTAAAAGACCTTTAAAAGTGTAATTATATGCACCCGCATTCTCTCTTCAAAGTTTTGTATAAAAGATCACGTTTATTATTTTGGATATTAAAGAGGCCAACTGGAACGTCAGACACACCAGAAACGGAAATTACGGAAATTGTCTTAAAAAAGAAATCCGAATAATCCGATCTATCATTTTTCAATAAACATTAACGATAAATATATAAAAATGAGACTAAAAATCAATAAAATATAAATACCCCTTTAATGTTAAGTTTAAATTGAGATTTTTTACAGTTTCAATAACGGGATTTATACGTTCGGTAAGTTCAGTATTGGCCAATAATTCGAAATCATCGGAGGTAAAAAAGTCATCCGGATCAATAGGTCCAACGATCTAGAACGAAAAAAAAAATAAGTGTACATGCATATTTTAAGAGAAGCAAAATAAAATATATTTACACGACCGTTTACGACGAAGGCAGTATCTCCTTGGTCTAATTTTAGCAGATTTTTAATGAATAGTTTCATATCTTTCCAATATTTGTCAGCCTTTAAATTATCGACCATTTGCCACCCTGCTGATACTGCAGAATTTATAATTTTTCCAATCGGAATTTGTTTTTCATCATTACCATCTTTCACATGATTTTTTTCCAATGAAAGTTTATCTAAAAACTCTTGAAACGCAGACTTGAGTGATAAATGTTTTGGTAAGTCTGCAACTTCATATAGTAGATAGTAAATCATTGATGACATGATACTGTCACCGGCATCGTTTGATGGGTTATGGATGAAGGATATTCGTACGTTTGGCGATGCATCCTTCAAAAAGAGATTTATAAACGTCAAGTTGATTTATATGACCAAATTTATATGCAACACATTTTTATCATACCAAAAATTTTAGTGCTTCTAATGCTTGCATTGCACCATCTTTTTTATTGAAATCCGAAACAATTAATATTGTCATAGGAATCTCTTCGCTAGTTTGATTCTCTGAAATATGGAAAAAAAATCTTAAGAGTTTTCCAAATTTGTTTATATTGATAAAAAAGATGTCTTACCAGAATAGACGTATTTTAAGTTGTTAATTGGTACATTATTCCAATCTTTATCAATGACTAAATTGACTACATTTAAAGGTTGATAATCTGATACAAAAATATAAGAATTTCTTCTATCTGGAATACCCGGCATGGTCATAAAATAATCATAAATGTCGGTGATATCATTAATCTCTCCTATGTAGACCTAAACAGAATAAAATAAATCATTTACATATATATTGCTTAAATGATTCCTTTTAAGTAAATCTAATTGATCTTACTCTTTGCTGTAAAAATACTGTGTACTCATTTATCATTTGAGCCATGTTACGTTGATAGTTCTGAATTTATGTATAGAATGTATAATTAGTCAAAATGCATGTGCTTTATAAACGTGCCAAATCAGTTAATTTGATAATATTCGATTACTTCATCCATATCGAAATATTTTCCATTTACGAAGAAAACTCCATCACCTTCCAATTTTATATGAAATCGATGGATGAACTTGGCTGCATCTTCTATTTGTTCACTAACTGGAGATTTTTCTGAATTGATTATATCTTCAAAAGTACTAGAGTTTTTTTCCTCATTTAACTTTTTGTCATTAATCACATGATCAAATTTTTCTCGAATTATTTCATTAAATTCTTTTGTCGATGATTTACTGAGTTCAGAATAAATCTAATTTAAAATTAAAGTTATTAGAGATTACTTCAAATTTAACAGTTATTAGAGATTGCTTCAAATGTAATCGTTTTTTATTATTGATATATACTTGGGCAAGAAAATCTATGACCAACGATGTGGAGTATCGATCAACGAGATAGTAAAATATTCGCGCCATTACAAGAGCTTTAAAATAACATATGTATATATTAAAATCAAAATATTAAAGAATTACGACCAAATGTGATTAAAATTGCTTACAGTCTTGTTTATTTTCAGAAAACAGAGGGACAACACCAAAACGGATAGGAACGTCTCGAGCTATAAGCATGTTGACATATTCGGTAATAGTTTTAAGACTACCCATAGAGGAGAGATCAAGGACAAACAAGACAGAAAACAAATTTCTGCGTATATACCGCATTTGTCCTGGATATACAGGACGAAGCAGCTAACGAATCGAAAATTATGTCCGTATAATCAATTTTAAAAGGTATAACAAGATATTCACTTTTTTCGATGTAAAAAAAAATCTAAATACCTCATAAATACGACGAGGCCAATTAGCGTATCGATCATCTTTTTCTAAATCATTTAACCATACAACTGCATGTCCTTTGTCAGATTTATCACGAACGTCAAAAACACCTCTAAAAAGGTCCTGAGAAGATTTTGATTCCGAAATTATGGGAGACGCAAGTAATTCAACAGCCTGCTGCAAATTCAAACCAAGGCTTTTGAGAGATAACATAATTTGTCTTTCACGACGTAATGTCTTCAATAAACTATTGTTATAAAAAACCTAACACCAATTAAAGACAAATAAACAATAGAAATATTCTCGCTAATAATTGTATAATTAAGTAATACCTGAATGGATCAACAGAGTAGGGATCTAAATTTAGTCCATTTATCCAAATAGAGTTTTTATCTAAATCCATAATGTATTGCTGATTCAATCGAATTTCTGTTTCCCATGTAGAATTTAGTGTAATTTGCGAAATAGAACCGGAGTATTTTGGGAAATCTTGTGATAGCTGAGAAAGTGTTGATAATGGATTCTGAGCCTCTAAAACAAATTGTGCAGCTTTGAGACCAAGGTCTGTAAAAACAAATAGATAAATGAGTAACGATCTATATTTAAATTAAAAATGTATATTACACCAAATATAATATATAAATAACCTTGGATTTCACCATATTTTAAAGGTTTTATTTCAGATATTTGCTGATCAAATAAATTATCAGTCGATGGCCTTTCTTGGAAAATTGATTCTTGATTATCACTGTTGTTTACATCATCACCTATCCATAAATCAAAGAAAAAAAATTTATTTGCCAAGATAATTATAAAAAATTAAGTTTTCAAAAGGAAATCTATTATTCTACCTGTTTCTACCTTACGATCATCCAATACAATATAATCAGTGTTTTTCAAAGCCAATTCCACGCCATATCCAGATAGATATAATGTGTCTCGTTTGTCTTTTGGTGGCCTATATCGCAAGACATAGCTTAAAACTCCATTCTTAGCCAAATCAGACAATAATTTATGAAAAGTCACAAAATCTGGTGAATATAAATTAGCGTATAAAATAGCTATAGGTGTAATTTCATCATATTGCAAAATATGATCAAAAGGTAAGAGCTTAGGAGACGGTGCATCACTAACAAATTATTAATAATTTTGTTAAATATGAATAATTTCAAATATATAAAAAGTCATTTACATCTTAAACAACCACCTTTTTATATTAAAACTTAAGTTAAATTTACTATCATCAGTAATTCCGGCGATTCTTTTAAATTCTTCAATACTACAAGCCTGATTTCCATACCAATCTACCCAAACATCACAGTCAGGATCAAATTTCAAATTTTCATGGTTTTCAATATAATCTTTTGTACTTGGAACTACGGTTGCATTATAATAATGATAATATGCTTGAATCGCTGGCGCAGTGGTATGTAAATAAAGAGCAAATTCAAGAAATGATAGTGAGGTTGGCACTGACAAATATTGTCCTGATTCAATTATACTTAAAGCTTGTTTATATAGGTCAGAATCTGACATTGTATTTGAGGATATTAAACCTCGTCTCAAAAATTCATCAATGAGAGGAAAATATGCTGAAGAATTTTCGACAGTTACAGATTCACTTAAAATAACGTAATAATACAAATAATAAAAAATTAATACCGTCCCCATTAAAAGATGCTATTTACAAAAGTCTTTACGATTTACATACATAATTTCAAGAACCAAGTAGGGAGCTTCCCATGAAGTTTTGATCCATGCCTGAACAGGAGGTGTCTCGGCATTTGAAATAAATATTAAATTTAAAAAACAGAATACCAAAATGGTGATATTTTTTATAAATTTTCGAAGTATCATTTTTCAACATAGAATAATATTGTAATTCTCGAGAAAATCGAGTAAGTTTAATAAACTTATAGCAAATCGAATTCTGACGCGTATTACCTGTTACTGTATTAGAAAATCAGTAACAAAAAAAGTCCCCTACATGAGATAATCGGGTAATAATGTGATATATAATTTGGGCCAATTGAAATGTATGACCAACATTATAAAGATTATCTTCAGTCGTAAAATTACAGCTATTACAGTCATGGTAAGACATTCCGGGAATAAAAATTTTGTTCTATTGAAAAATTGGCAAATGATAAGAATTACAAAAATTTATGGAATTATTAGCATGGTCGTAAACGTGTCAAACCCACTGCGGAAGTAGAAAAATTGAGAAAGGAAAAAGAAGCGTCCAAAATCAAAGAATACAATGGTATTGTAGCAGCATGTTTCGAAAAGGTGTGTTTTCGACGAAAAGATCCGACATTAGATATTATACTGTCTTTAGACATGTTTTTGATGTTCAATTTATACAATAATGCAAATAATAGAAAAGCAAATGTGAATTTGACAAGGAAGCTTTTATCTTAACTACCAAGATTTTGTCACAAAATCCTGATTTTTATACAATTTGGAACCTTAGGAGATCAATTCTTTTAAATGAGATTTCAGAAGATTGGTATGTGTCGATAACGTAATTAGTTCACAAAAACCTTAATATATCTAGTCATTTAATAATATTATAGTTCTGAAGAGGAAAAACAGCAAAAATTTTCGTCCGAATTACTATTTCTTCAAGAAGTCTTTCGACATAATCCAAAATCATATTGGATTTTCAACCATAGACGGTGGTGCTTAGATACTATGCCTAATCCTGATTGGAAAAGTGAATTGGACCTCGTTGGTAAAATGTTAGATATGGATGCAAGAAATTGTAAGAATTTGTCAAATTGACAATTTATTGCAAATTTTAGAATGGCCTTATTTATCCTAATTTTTATCATAAAGTTCATGGATGGGATTACCGACGTTATGTGATAACGAGGCTTTCTTGCATCGATTCAAATGCATTAAATCTCTGCAAAACCGAATTTGATTTTACCACTACTAAGATTAATCAAAACTTTTCAAATTATTCTGCGTGGCATCAACGTAGTAAATTGTTGCCAAATTTGTTGGAAGATGAACAACTTGGAGATCAAGGGAAAAAAAACCTTATCGACCAAGGTATATAAGATATTTTATAATCGTTTTAGCAATGAAATAAGAATATATATTAAAATTCTCAAATTCTCAATGATATCCATAATATGTCAAAGAATTCGAACTTGTTAAGTCTGCTTTTTATACAGACCCAGATGATCAAAGCGCCTGGCTCTACCATTGGTGGTTAATCGGTCGAGGTTTGTATTTTCGTATTTTAACACATCTTTTAAGGCAAGATTAATGACATTTGTTTTCGATAAAACAAGACATATTGCCATTGACAAAACAAGAAAGAATAAATCTTCTTAAGCGTGAAATTGCTACAGTAAAAGAATTGCAGGAAATAGAACCAGAGAGCAAATGTAAGTGGTAATCCCTGAATCACTGTTTAAGCCTTTATTAATTAAAAACATCTCTAAAAAGAATTAATGATATCTCTGTTAATAGGGTGTTTACAAACTTTATTAGTCCTCCTACGCGAGCTTAAGTACATCTCTGAATTGAATACAAAAGAAGCCATGAACATTGATGAAGAAGTTATTACAATCTGTGACCAATTGATGAATATTGATAAAATGAGAGCCAAACGATTTGAAGACTTGCGTAAGTTTTATATGTTAAACTAGTATAATTGTACTTAGAATTTACAATGAATCTTTTTATCAAAATTAGGTTCCAAAGTGATATTTGAAAAAACTACAAATAATTTAGTTCAAACATCACCTAATGCACAACAGGAGATTATTAAGGATAAGGGGTAATAAATTTGTAACCGTATTGTGTAACATCATATTATGTATTTATTTTTTAAGGGTAGAGGATACTATTTGCAAATTATATATAAAACTAATGGTAATTTTTTTTTCTTTTTAAAATTAAAGAAAATTTTATTAAGTAAACTGGTTTTAAATTTCTAATAAAGGATGTAGAACAGGTCTTTCTGATTCTAACAGTAGTAAAATTATTA
>CAJVPY010000653.1:0-24645 GCA_910591965.1 Dentiscutata erythropus
AATACAGATCCGACCTAAGGAATTGAAGCTTAGACTGAAGGCAACAAACTTGTCAGAAAGATTTTTTTAAAAGTTATTTGTTCAAAAGTTATAAGCATTTTTATATTTATATATAAAAAAGTGGATGTTTTTTGCTGTTCTGCACTGTATATATACTAGCCTAATGTAGATTTTGGTGTTAAACAAGTTTACTTAAAGCTCAAAGGTACAATCTATTAATAAAATTTTAAGAGATGTAGAATTTTCTATATTTTTATTAATAAAAATACAGAAAATTTTGCATCTCTTAAAATTTTATTAATGAATTATGCTTTTAAGCTCTAAGTAAACTTGTTTAGCACCAAAATTTACATTAGGCTAGTATATATTTTTCTTATTTTTCTTTTATTTTTATTAATAAAATACTATTACAGTACTATTTTAGCTAATTTATTAAATTAATATTAGGATTCTCAAATTGAAATTAATAGAATTATAATTGTTAAATCAGAATTAATTATGTATACTATTTTATACCGATTTATACTAATTTTATACCAATTTTTGCCAAAATCTGTCTGAAATCAGCAAATAAACAGATTGACAAATAGTATTTAACTAGTATATAATCGGATTGCAATCAGTATATATATTAATTTAACCAATTTTTTACAATAAGTAATTATACTAATTTATCTTTTTTAACTGTGTATTCAAGTTCTTATAATATAAGATTAAAACTATATAAAGTACTTAAGTATTATTCAAGATTGATAGTTTATTAAATAGTACTTAAATACTATAGTTAGTACTATATAGTAATTAAAAAATATATAATTCTTTTTTTTAAAATTATTTTTTTATAATTATTTATCTAGTATTAATTTTTTTAATTAAAAATTATTAGGTAAAAAATATATTAATAGTATTTAAAAATATATGTTATTTTTTTATTTTATTTTATTTTTTTTTTTTGTGTCAATATTAGAAGCTTTATTAAAATATAAAATAACTCGATACAATATTTATATATCATAATACATAGTTAAGATTTGTTAAAGAATTTTAAAACACTTATGTTACTAAAAAGAATTTAGATACCTAGCATGATACTACATCTCTATTTTATCTAACTTTTAAATTCAAAGATAATATTAATATTAATAAGGATTTTAAAAGTGAATTTGGTAAGAGAAACTTTGTTAAATAGTAAATTTATAATAATAATAAAGTTAAGAGTAAAAGAGTTAAAAGAAAATTAAATAGTAGTTTTAAAATAGTTGTTTGTAATAGAAATAGAGTTTGGAAAGAAGATATAGTTGTTTAAATTTAAATAAAAAGAGATTCATTAATATTATTAGTATTTGGAATTTGAATTTGAATTTAAATAAAAAAAAAATTATTAGTTATATTTGAAGTAGTAAATTTAAATTTTTGAGTAATAAATTTTTTGCTTGCTGAAGATATGATTATTTGAGATTTAGTTTTAGTTAAGAGATTTTGAGAATTGTATAATATTATAGCAAGCTATAATTCTAGTTAGAATTTGTAAGTTAGCTGATTAGGTTGTAAGTTTATATAGAGCTTCTATAAAATTATGTCCTATAATTTTGTCATTGTATATTGCTGCTTTTAAATAGGCCTTGAAATAAAAGTAGAAAAAGAAAGAAGTACATTTGGAATTAGTTGGTATTTGATTTAATTGAGTAAATTTTTGTTTTGCTTTATTTGCCAAATTATAGAATTTTTCAAAAGGAAAGGGTGTATTAAAAGTAGCTTTATAAGGTTAATTGGTTTGGAAAATAGAGAAGTTGAGATTTGAAAAGGTATAGTAAGTAACTAGTAATAGTTGAAAAGATTGTTTAAAGTAAAAAGTAGTCAAATTATAGAGATTATGAGTAGTTCTAGAGTTTAAAATTTTGTATTTTTTGTTTGTACAAATGATGTAGAGCTGCTTTGATAGAGGTTTGAGTTTGTTCTTTTAAAGTAAAAACTTTAGGAAAGAAAAATTGTTGAGGTAGTAATTTTTTGTATTTACTATTAATTTGAGAAATAATTTGAAATTTGATATAGTTATAAACCTTTTTCTCATTAATATTATTGAATTGTATAAAGTAATGTTTGTAGAATTTGTTAAGCCATATATCAAATTGTGTAAAAAATAAAGAAAAGGAAGGAATATAGTAAGTATTTAAAAATTTTTAATAAGATATTAAGAGTTATATTGATATAAAATTTATGATTGTTTTTAATTTGAAAAGATAAATTTTTTTAATCATGTTTTATATAAAAGTATATTTGTAGTTTGAGAGGTTTAAGGTTTAAATCTTGAAAAAATTTTTTGGGATTGATAGTTTGATATTTGTTTTGTAAAAAGAGATATAATCTTGCTATATTTATAGCAGTTTGGAACTATTTGTTAATTGAATATGGGGATAAAAGATATTGGGAATTAAAGAAGTTTTTGTAATTTTGGGATTTAAAAATATATTTGGTAAGGCCAAATGTTAGTGCTTCAAGTGTAAAGTGTAGTATTTGATATAGTATTAAATTTTGATCATTTATAGAGGAGTTTTGTTTTCAAATAAAGTTAATAAAAATTTTGGGTTTTTCTTTTTTTATAGTTATAAATAAATTTTTAAAGTTATTTTTGTAAATAGGTTGATTGGTTGAATTGAATTGATTGGAAGTTGAAGATTTAATTGTTAAGCCAGGATAAAAATCTTTAAGTATTGGTTTTAAGTAATTGAAAGTTTGAAAACTAAATGGAGTTAAAGTAGTATATAATGTTTGATTTGTAGGGATAGAATATTGTTTGAACCAGTCTAAGAGTAGTAAAGATTGTAAAATTGGTATATTTGATAGGCATAAATTTTGTTGTTTTATTTGTATATAAAAGAGTTAATAATTAGATAAAAGAAGAAGAGAGAATATAGAAAATTTTTTGTAAAGAGTTTAATTTTTTGTTAACAGTTTATCATCTAGGAGCAAAAAATAAGTAGAACAAGTTTGTTTAGGAGTTTGAATTAGATTTACTTAGTAAAATTTTAAGAATTTAAAGAAATATTTATAAAGAGTACTAATTTTAGAAATTTGTAAAATAGTTTTGTATAGAATTAAAAATATAGATAAATTTTATATTGTCTAGAGACAAAATTTTAAGTAAAAGAAGTTTATTTAAAAGCTAGAAGTAGGTTAACTTAATAAAATTTTAAGAAAAAATTAATTTGTTTGTTTAAAGAAGTTGGTTTTAAGGATCTACAGAAAGAGTTAGATGATTTGCATCCAATATATGTTATTAATTAATCTAATAGTAAAAAAGAAATATATAATATATTTTATAAATATGAAAATATTTTAAAACAAGTATTAATAATTATAAAACAAAAACATAAAGCAGAAAACTATGAATAAAGAAAAGCAATTAGGTCAAGTTTAAATTGATATTTTTAAAATAGTAGAAAATATTACAAATAGTGTTTGTAGTTGATCATTATTTATTAACTTGACTAAGTCAGTATTTAAAAATCAACTTAGCTAGCTAATTTGAGTTGAATATTCCAAGTTTTATTTGATTAAACTTCAGATTTCTCAAATTTTTGTCTCATATTTTATGTTTATTGATTTTCTTTTTGGAAATTTTTGGATTCTAGTATAGTATAAACTAACTTAAATTTTTGATATAATATATATAACCTATTGTAGTCGACTAAATCGATTTTTTGAAAGATCAACTAACTAAATCAGCTAAGTCAATTTTATTGACTAATACAAAATCAAATACAAACACTAATTACAAAGCACAATAGAAGAATTACAAATCTATAAACTTGGCAAATTATAATTATTATACTTTGTTTTTAAATTAAGATTCATTAATAAAAATTTAAAGTAGTATTTTATATTTTTATATAAATTAAATATATATATAGATTCTTATTTTTTTATTTAAATAAAAGTTTTTTTTATTTAATTAGCAGGTTTTTTCTTGTTATCTATATTTTTTTTTGATTGTATTCAGTGTTTATTTTTACAGTGTGCACATGTGTGGGTCCAATCAAATAAAGCAATTTGATTAAATCTACACAGTGAAAAATAGATCATATTTATATTTAAATATATTTTTTTTAATAATAAAATTATTTTTTTATTTTGATAAAAGTTTTATTTTTATTTTTTTTATTATACACTTTACTTTTTTAAAAAAATAAAATAAAATAATATATATCTTGAAATATATAGTTTATAAATATTTTTAGTAATATATATTTGCAAATCATATTCTTTAAACTGTTTTTCAAACAAATTTGTCTGGAATTTATAAATTATTTGATAAATATTATTATAGTACTAAATCATAATAAGTAAAAGTTTCTAATACATGATTTTTCAAAACCAAAAGAACCTGATCAATTGGTTAATAATAAAATTTCTAGTCAAATTTGTCTAGAAAACAGTTGCTAATTTTTTTTTAAAAAAAGTTGATATAAATGTTTAAGATCGATGATTTAAAATTAGCATTAATATTATTGTTACTGTTACTGTTATAGTAATACTAATTTAGGTTGTCAATTTTGAATATTTATATCAACTTTTTTAAAAAAAAATCACCTATTGGTTTTAGACAAATTTGTCTGGAAAATTTTATCAAATGATTGGTCAGATTCTTCTAGTTTTAAATTTTTAATAAAAATATGCATATATGCATGTAAGTACCAGGTGTGTATACATACATATATATATAAATATAAATATATATATATATACAAGTATTTGCATGCTAGTGTCTTGCTTTGCTTGATCAATAAAACATATTAGGGTTTGCTCTTTGTATTTGTCTTTATTACAATTAAAGTATTGTCATAATGCTAGTGCTTAAGTATTGTATTAAAAATAAATTAGACAGTTGGCATATTAGAAATAAAATATATAGCTTAAAATCATATGAAATAGCTTTGATAAGATATATATGTATATAAGTATGCTGCTAGCTTCCTGAATTAAATATAGCTAAAATACTGCTTGTATTATAAGAACAAATATAAAAATCAAGAATTAATAAGATTAATTAAAATAATATGACAATTTTTTTTTTATAACAAATAATCAAAAATTCTTGTATTGGTAGTTGTAAGCAAGTAATGTTTGTATCTTACATTTGATTAAAAATTGTTTTTTAAAACCTACTGTTATATATTATTACTATTATTTTTTTAACTTTTACAGTCTTTTTTTTACTTTTATTGCTTATTAAAATTCGCTTTACTGTTGTTTTTTCTTTTTTTGAATAAAAAATTTCAAATATCACATAATGAGAATTCTAATATACACTATTCAATTACTTTAAATTTGATTTTTATAGTGAATTAATAATTGATTACAAACTTGTAGAAGTCACCAATAATGAAAGATATAAATCTAATGAACAAGATTATGAACAGGATTATATATATAGAAAGATAGATGTAGAGACTAGTAGCAGAAGGGGAAGAGGTAGAGGAAGAAATAAAGGAAGAGATAAAGGAAGGTGTAGAGGAAAAGAGAAGGTGAAGAGTAGTAATGAAGTGCAAAATAGTAGCATAGATATAGAATTACAAATATTAAAGTGTTTTACCTTTAATCCTATTCAAAATACTCAACCACTTCACACAGGATATGCAACACTCTTCTATGAATATCAATTAGAAATTATTACTTTGCTTTTACTTTTTCAGTTGTTTTTTACTAATAAGCAATTGAATTAATAGTTGTAAATACAAATATATATAAATAGGTAAAAGATAGAGATGGTGGCCATCTATGGAGTTTATTAACTTTAAATAAATTAAAAATATAGCTTAGACTTATTATCTATAAAGATGTTTATAAAATTAGTGCTGTTGAAAATTTATAGAATAATAATGAAAAAAAGCATTACATGAAATTAAAGAATTTATATCTATAGTTAGGTTTTAACAAATTAATTAGAAGTTCACAAGTAAGCCAGAGAGTATCATAGTAAAATGTGACTCGGATTACTATATAAATTTACTATAGTGCGAATGTAGCCTGCATGAATCTAAAACTTTTTTTATATTAAATTAATTACTCTTCTAATTTAAGAAATTTTGTAAAGCATGTCAAAACATATATAATAGTAGTTAGAACGTCAAAATTGGCCTAGTAGATGCTGGGATATCTTTAAAAAACCTTTCTTTTACTATATAAATTTTTTTGCAAACAATACTATTGTTTGCAAGGAAATTTACATAGTAAAAGAAGGATTTTTTAAAGATATCTCAGCACCCACCAGGCCAATTTTAACATTTTAACTACTATTAGATGTGTTTTGATGAGCTTTACAAAAGTCTTTTAAATTAGAAGGGTAATTAACTTAGTATAAAAAAAGTTTTAGATTCATACAAGTCATATTTGCACTATAGTAAATTTATATAATAATCTGAGTCATATTACTCTCTGGCTTACTCATAGACTCCCAATTAAATATTTTTTTCATATTTCACCTCTAGGTAAATTTTATCTATTTTGGTATTTCAAAGTAAAATTATTTGTATTATATGTACAAAATGCTATTAAAAGATTTTATGTTTCTAGCTCAAATGTTTTTGTCAACGAAATGGTTGTACATTTTCTAAATAAAGTATCTATAGTAAGAATAAAGAATAAACCAACTTTAGAAAGTTACAAAATTATTTCACTATATAATCATGGATATATATAGGCATTTATATTTCTTCACATATTAAAAAGAATACATTTATAAGATCAATTCCTGGTCTTAATTATACTAGATACATTGTTATACATTTAGTTAGTAAACTTTCTAATAATAAAATATATTATATATATATAGATAATTACATTTTTAGCATACTTCTCTTTAAATTTTTATATGAAAAAGACATTAGTACCTGTGACACTACTTATACCAATTCTGCTAGATTTTCTAAAAAATTAAAAAATAGAAAATTATTTTTAGAATGAAATACACTTTTGGATAAGATAGTTAATGATGTTTTGGCTATTTTATGAATTAATAATAGTCCAGTGATCATGCTATCTACAATTTATAAAATATTTAGTAAAAATTGTAAATTATTCATAACTGATAACAACTACATAAAACTAGTTTCAATGCAAGTGTGGTGTATAGTATTTTTGAAAATGCATATTAGAAGAAATTAGTAATTCCACAAATAGTTGGTAACTATAATTATTATATGGAGGTGTTGATATTGCTAACCAACTTTGTAAATATTACAATTGTCAACTAATAATTAGATATACATGGCTCCTTTTATTTTTTTGGATCTTGAACACTGTAATTGTAAACTGTGTACTTCTTTATTATAAGGCTACTAACACAAATATTTCAAGCAAAGAATTCAAAATTGATTTAGTATGGAATTTAATCAAAAATACCTTAAGTAATAAAAAAAAAAAAAATTACTATCTGATTAAATATCATCACAAGCACTATTAAAAGAAAAACATGTTGTTTATGTGACAAAAATTTTGAATTGGCATTAACTTATTTGTTAGGTGATCATTTCATTAAATAAAGAGAGAAAAAGAATAATATAAAATTGTAAAAGAACTATTTTACTTAGTCACAAAACAGTGTTACTCTAGTAAAATTTTAAAATATTATCGATTTTATAATAGGGAGCACAAAGTGTATTGAGCACTGACTAGTCTAGTTCTTAATTTATTTTTAGTCTTTTAAATTAAATTTACTATAAATTTACTATTAGTTTACTATTAATTTACTATAAATTTTATAAGTAAATTTAATAATTTTTGGATTTGTACTATATTATATCAAATCTATTAATTTTATATTATTAATTTTTTTATAATTTTAAAATCAAATATAGATTAAAAACAATATAAATTTTTATTATTTTAAGGGTTAGGGTCCCATAGCCTAGTGGTTTAGGCGTCTAACTCTCCACAGACGAGGTCGACAGTTTGATTATAGCTGGTGATAATTAATTTAATTAATTATTTCTGTAACCTTTGAGAGCTTTCAAATGTGAAACTCTGTGGCGGTAAGACTATGTGATGTATATATTTGGCATATAAAGAATTCTTGAAAAGAGCCCCGAGCCATGGAGAAGACTGGGCACTGCGTATAATATGGGTTACGGAAGATTTACTGCAGAAGGTTGTGCATGTGAATCTACAATTGGCAAGGTAGCACCAACAACCCTAAGGCAGCATTGGGATCTTGATTGGAAGGACGGCTGTATGCAGTATTTCCAGAAGTGGTGAGAAAAGTGGTGAACATAGTAAGGGGCTTTGGTAAGAGGATAGCTTTACCAAATATAGAACATCTCTGGCGCAAAGAAACAAGAAAAACTAGCTAAAAGAAACCCCAAAAAACATGGAAGCAAGCAATCCAGTGGTACAAAAATAAAGACAGGCTAGAGAGTAATAGTTGCACAACCTATATAGAAGTCTATGACGAAATATGGCAGAAGCACGGGTCCTGGGTCACTGGCTTGTAACAGTGATTAAATAAGATACACAACTTCTGTTCTAAGGATCTAGACTTCTGTAACACCATACCAATAGGGAGTACTATTGTAATCAATTTGTTCGATTAGATGAATGTTGAGTGGGTTTTTGGGTTTTTAGAAAGAATATAAAGTCTTTATTTAAGCTAAGTATTTTTGAGGCACAGAAGATGCCTTTTTACAAGATCTTTTACAGGTCTTTTTATATATTCATTTTCACTAATGCTTCTAACTATTTAAGTATTTCTTTAAATACAACTATATGCTACTATAAGACTTATGCTTTGGCCTTTGTTCTGCATAACGAATTATGCATAATGATCATTATGCATAATGAATTATGTATAACAATCGTTATGTGTAATAAATTATGCATAACGAACGTTATGCATTGTGAAAAAATACATAGCTATAAAAATGATACTCTAAATAAATATTAATATGTATAATAATAGCTAAGTGCATAACAAATATACTAAAATAAAAATAAATAACGAAAATAAAATATCTATAATAAACTGGCCAGTTATGGCTTCGACAGCATTATGTGATTCACATGACAGCTGTGATGTGCCAGACGTTCCTGACTTTTATATTATACTATAAAAGGATCAGTAGCCTAATTTGGTGGTGTACGACGCGAATATCTAGATCGACGTAAAATATCATCTTAGTTTGGCAACTTAACTGTTTGAGATACAGCTAGGCCTATAAAGTAACTTCTCTAGGAACACCAAACTGGAAGCATGAAGAGCGCCCACTCAAAGGACACCAATTTGAAAGTAATACAAGTACCAATTAGGAATAATGTGATAAGTGATGAGGAATAGAAGTTGGTTGGTAGACGTTGTACAGTAGTATATAAATGGGATATATATAATAAAAATTAAGTTTGGAAACCATCCGGTGATTTAGTAACTGGTCTAGTTGCAGAGTGGTTATTAAGGAGGTAAAATCTCATATAGCAGGTCGCATATAGGTACTAATTTAGTAACCGGGTGAGCTAATATCTCATAAAACATTAGAGTATTGTAATTGTACATGTGACATTTGTAACCAAATACTTTAGCATACTAATAAATAGTATTGGCAAGACTGCCGAATTAAAAAAAAAAAAAAAAAAAATTATTATTTTTGTTATTATATAATCAATTTATATTTTTAATTATTTTTTAAAGTTTATACTAAATTCTTTTCAACAATCACTTGGACCAAAAATTTCCACAAAAGAAAAGTCAAGTTTAGATACTGAAGAGTAGACAAGACCCATAGTAGATAGACAACAGAGCAGTTTTTATAAAGATCAAACTTTTGCCTTTTACAAGAGACTTCTTTATATATTTAGCATGCAAACCAAAAGCATTTTTATATATAAAAATATATTTAATAAATAATTGATTTTTAAAATTGAAAATAACTATATTTAACTAAACAAATTATCTTCTCTAATTATTTATAGAGTTAGAGTGCAGATATTAAGCATTGTTATTATTATTTTTTTTTTGATGATCATGTTACAACTTTATTTTAAGGGTAGAGGATACCTTTTGCAAATTACATATAAAACTAATGGTAATTTTTTTTCTTTTTAAAAATTAAAGAAAATTATATTAAATAAACTGGTTTTAAATTTCTAATAAAAGATGTAGAACAGGATTTTCTGATTCTAACAGTAGTAAAATCATTAAAATTTGTTAGATATTCATTGAAATACATGTATTTAGATATTTAGTATTATAAATTGTTTATGATAATTATATGATATAAACCAATCAAAATTAATGATTTTGTATAACCCTGGAAAATTTGAACTGACTTCGGAAAACTTACAATATATACAAGTATATTTTTTTTAAATATTTGATTTATTAAAAATTTTACTATTATAAAAAATAGATATTAATTTATATAATATAAAAATTTTACAAAAATTAATTAAAACAGTAAAAAGTTTTATTAGTAGCATATTTTATTTTTTATAAAATCATGTTGTACTACAAAAATCATATGATAAATGATCTACATATCCTCTACCCTTAATATAAATTTTACATTTTCTCTAAAATATGATTTCTATTTATAGCTATGCTATTTTTAAATCTAAAGTGTGGCTCACCTCACTCGGTTACCTATTGGCATCTATGTGCAACCTGCCAAAGTAGAATTAGCCTCGCTGCTTCTTCTCAATCTACCATAGATCTCAAATACACAGTTCATTAGCCAGGATTTACAGCCTGTCATGATCTATTTTACATTTTATTCCAACTAAACCACTTGCCAGTTCATACATATTTATTTATTTTTTCTATCGTTATGTCTAGATCTTCTTTGAACTTATTTCACCACTTTGCTTTATTCCTTTTCTTTATATCTTTATTTTTATTGGTAGGTGGTGGATCTTCTAAATCTTTTTTGCATTTTCTCTTTGATTTAAAGCTACTTATAACACTTCTCTTTCTTTTTTTTTTCTTGGGGTCAATATGTAGTTCTTTTTTCTATTTTGCTACTTCATCACATCTTTGTAACCAGATTACATCTTGGAAGAATGTGTATCATTTGCCCCACCATTCCAATATTATTTTTTCTGAGTTTTGCTTCAGAATATCTATTAATTGAAGTAGCACTATCACTTTCATCTTAATTAGCTCTTTTGCTATTTCCTTTTTTTTCTATAAGTTTTTTTTCTTTTTCTTTACTTATAAGAGCTTTTTGCAAAATGTCTGGGGAGAGCTTCTTCTTTATATATGTATCTATATTGTTCCAAATTTCTTTTGCGATTTCTTGCTCTTTATCTAACTACTTTGCTATATCAGCCTCACAAGTAGATAAGTAGTCAAAGTCTTCTTTCTCTTGTTTATACTTTTTACATATTGCTAATGGGTAGAGATCTTAACAATTTTTTTTACAAGAGATAAATGTGGGAAGTAATCTGTTTAAGCTTTTGAGCCTAAAACTTTATCTTTTGTTTGATCTAAAAGTTCTTCTTTTTTCTTTCTTTTCTTTACTCCACAGGTTCTTGAAGATTTTTCAATCCTGTTTCATAGATCTTCGCTAATAGATTATGTCTTTAACTTTGCTAGCAAATAGCTATTCAACCTTGTGGAATGTATAAATAATTTTTTTTAAAAAGCTACGGATTGGGGCTTTGATTGCACTATTCTTCTATATTGGTCTAAAAATTATACCCTGGGTCTCATTTATACTAATATTCATTACTTCTCTTTTATTGGAGCTTTTTTTTGCTGCCTTATCTGCTAAATCATTTAATATATTACCTGCATGGGCTTTAACTTTAAAGAGCTGTATATCTAAATTCTTGGAGTTTATATTTTTGGCAATAGCTCCTAATATGCTGGTTTTTAATTTTGCACTATGATCTTGTACTTTTAGTTTTTTTAATTTTTTTTATTGCTTGAATTGCTGCTTGGCTATCTGTAAAGATATTTATCTTGCAGTTGGTTGGCGAAATTAGCAATGCTCCCAAAATTGCTATAAGTTCAGATCTAGTCAATGAGAACTACTCTTGAATTCTTCTACCTTTTAGTTCTCTTATTATACTATCTTTCTCATCTATTTGTATTATACTATATCCTGCTTTATAATCTTATACTCTCCTCCTCCTCCAAGTGAGCCATCTGTATAGTATGCTATTTCTTTATATGTGTGGTTTGCTTCTACAGCTTGTACTAGTTTATGTTGTCTAAGCTTATTTTCTATAGTATTCTTTATCAAGTATGTTTCCTAATTTTTTACATAGATTTGGTGTACTATTTCAGTTTCTTCTTTTCCATTCTGGTTTTTTCTTCTAGGACAACCAGATCTTTGAGATATTCTAACTTGATAGATGCAGCCTAGCCACCTTTATTTTTCCTCTTAATTTATAAGCTTATATCTTCTATATTACTTTCTTTTGCTGTTAAAACATTGGAAGTGGTGACTACTTTTGGATTAAAGAAGATCGAATAGGTTGAATTTTCTTTATTTTCTTCTTCTCATTCTAATATTTAAACCTTTTTACTTGGAAATTTCTTTGTATTCTTCCAATGAAGCATGAGTTGTTTTCTTTTTTGGTTTCTAGAACCCATTCTTTCTTTGATTTCTTGTATAATATTTTTCTCTTTTCATTTTTATTTGTTTTTTATTTATTACCTTTTCTTGTATTAGAAACTCTTTAACTTTTTAAGATATTCTGTTTACAATTACTATCTCTTCTAATCTTTAAAACCAAAGTGGTATATGTCCTATTGTTGAGATATTCCACACTCTACAAACTTGCTGCCAAGTAAGCATAGTATTGTCAAAGCATGAAACTATTTGTTCTAAATACCAAATATTTAATTTTTTAAGGCTTAAACTGCTTTTTTCCAGGTTCTTTTTGTAAATTAGGCCTCTTATCTCATTTATTGGACCATTTCTTGAAGCTATATTCCAACTTTCTTCCCAGTTAAGGTTCATAATACCAATCTCTAATTCTTTTGCTGCTGATAATATGGCTGTGTTAAAATTGTTTTTTTATTTGTAGAGCTTTATTTTTTCGCTTGATAAAAGCCATACTAGCTTTGTAGATCTAAGAGTGAGTTGGGCCTCTTTTAGCCGCATTCTGGTGAGATTGCCTATCAAATTCAGGTTATTTATTCTTACTACCTATTCCATAATCATGTGCTCTATGTGACGTTGCTATAAAGAATTAATTCTCTATATATCTCTTTGTATTGGAATAAAATTTGATACAGTTGAGGCCATTTTTGCTTTCTATTTTGCAACTTGTAAAATCAGCTGATATAGTTTTTCATATTCTCTTTTGATAAGCATTATCATATTAAGTTTGTATTCTGCTTGGGGAAGAATTACTATATTGTTTATATATTTTACATGTTCTATTGAGATCTTTTTTCTAAGTAACAAGTTAGCTATTTGTTGATTTTCTGCCTATTTTTTTCATAATTACTTGCTTGGGTTCTGCAGATGTGAGCCAAACCTCCAAGTACCTTGCTACTTCTTTTTTCTTTTTTGCTACTATTTTCTTCTTTCTGTTCTTTATATTTATAAACTTTTCTTCTGCCTTGATTTTTGAGTTTATAACTAAGAGCTTGGTTTTTTTTCTATTAATTTTAATATTGTTTAGTTTGAAGAAAAATTCCGCTATTTCAATTAAAATTTCCATGTCTGATTTAGAATTTGCCATAAGAGCTGTATTGTCTATATATGCGAGTCTTGCAACTTGCAGATTTTCTTTTTTTGTATTTCCTCATGTCAAGTCTATAGATTATTCAATTTTAGCTTTCACCTCATGATTACATTTTTGAAGTTTACACAACAGGGGTCAAAGTAAATTCTCTATAAGAGAGAGAAAATTACTTTTCCTTGATCTATTTCTCTTTTTGCATGAAAGCCTTCTGTTAATTCAAATTTTGTAAGTACTTTAATTTCTCGATTTGTAAATAAATTGATTAAAAACTTTTCTAATTTTTCTGGAACTTCAGTGCAAGTTGTAGTTTTTTTGAGATCGACTATGTCAAATGCTTTTCTAATATCAATAAGTGTTATTCACATCTCTTTGTTCTCTTGTTTTACTGCCTCGATTAAAGAATTCATTATGTGAATTGGTTCTTGGGTGTATTCTCTTTGTAATCCTGCAAAGTTGGGTCCTCTCAGAACCTTGTAGGCAATAATTCGATCACTTAATCTTCTCTGAATAATTCTAATTAGCCCTTTTCTTGTTGCTTTGAGGAGCATTATAGGTCTAACGTTTTCTAATTGTAGGTCCCATTTTGCCAGCTTTGGTATTGGAAAGACCATACCAATTTTCCATTTTCTTGATATTATTCCCTTCTCTATGATTAGATTTAGGAGTTCTAAAAAAATTTTTATTGTCTTTCTTCCTAGTTTTTTTAGAATTGTATATCCGATATTTGACAACCCTGGTACTGAGTTGTTAGAGGTTTTCTAAAGCATTTCTTTCTATTTATTTTTCTTGATTTCATCATATATGCCATCATACCACTCTTTTTTAACATAATTTAGAGGTTCGTATTCTGATTGCTATGCTTCTTTCTCTTTGCTTGAGTCAATATCAACCTCTTTGAACTGCTTTGCAAAGTGTTCATTTGCTACTCATTTAACTTCTTCTAGTTTAAAAACCAGCTCTTTTTTCTCTTTTACTTGATCTGTTGTGGCTAGAATTTTTTCTATCTTTAGTTTATTTTATGGTTTTTCGAGGATACTATTTAGCATATTCTTCTCATACTGTCCAACTATTCCAAATCTTCTTTCTATATTTTCTCTTATTTTCTTGTCTTGCTCTGTTCTTTGCTCTGAGATTATTTTCTTTTTAATTACTTTTATTCACCTCTTGAGGTCTTTTATCTATTGTTCAGTCCAGCAATTTTCAACCTCTTTAATCTTAGTTTTATTACTGAGATTCACTTGATTTATTTGGACATTTAACCACTATTGCTCTTCTGGTTCAATTCTATTATTTAAGTTTTTCATCCCCTTTCTCCCTATACTTCTAAGTTGTTTAATCTATTTATATCTTGGATTCTAGATGATTTGTTTTGTTTTTCTTCTAGTATGTTATTAATTTTTTTGAAGGAAACCATTTTGTTAGCTGCTAGTATTATGCAATTAGCAAGCTTTTCCCAATCTTTATTTATCAAGTACTCTGTTACTGAGAGGTAAGTTTTCACTTTTTTCTTTTTTGCTTTGTTTTGTTCTTCTTCTAGATATTTTTCTAAGAGTAGTGTAAACTTTTCCCAGTCTTCATTAGATATTTTGTTATAGAGATATATTTTGTGCAGACCAAAGTATTTTCTATATTGTTCGGCAACTAAATTGAAGTGAATTATTGGGCTTAAAAGAACCTTTGCCCATATTAAATTGTGATCACTACCTGTTACCAGATCTATATTTTTGATATCACTATCTATTATAAGCTCTTTTATTGTTGGATCTAACTATATATAGTTTATTTTTGAGTAGTAATTGTTATTGGACCAGGTTGCCTTGAATATTTATGGATTGATTAGTAGGTAAGATTCTGCATAACCCACTCTTTGAAGCCAGTTTAATAAGAGTAGTTTGCTATATTTTGTTCTGATATCTTATCATCTATGTATTGACTATTAGTAGCATAAGGACCTATTTTAGCATTAAAATCTCCTCCTATTAATATTTTTGTATTTACGCTACTTTTAGTAATATCTTGTATCAAATATTGCTAGATTTTTCTTTGTATATCTCTATCATTTGGAGGAAAATATACTACTCAGACAACTAAAACTATTTTTTTAAATCTAAAAACTGCTTTTAGTGCATATGTGTTCTTATATACTATTTCAGTTAGATAAGTTTGCTATTTTTTCTCTATTAAAATACCTACTCCTGACTCTTTTTTCTTTTTTATTTTGTTTTTAGTTCAGAAGGCCCTAAACTGATTCCAATTTACTTCCAAAAAAACCACATCTCTTGCATTAATATTCATTTTTGTTATCTCTATAATGTCTAAATTTTCTTCTACACCAAAATCTATAAGTTCCTGCGATTTTGACCTATTTCCTTTGAGACCATTAATATTATGAAACTCTAATTTTAATTGTTCTAAACTTTTATTTATTTTGTTGGATTGGCCTAAATTTTCTAGCTATAGGGTGTCTTTCAACCCTTTTATCTGTGATTTAACTGTAACAACTTTTAGGAGCGTTGAGCGATCTGATGCTTCTGTTTTGTGAATCTAATCTTCATTTCACTTACAAGCCCCTATATATTCCCATCATGGTATGTCTTTGTCTCTTACTCTTTATATTTTCTTTTTTTCTCACCTAAGTTTTACTCTATTTGACCTAGTTGCATAATCATTTTCTATGCTTTTGAATAGTTTTTTACTATTGCTTTGGGTTCTGAGCTTGCTACTATTTTTCTTGTTTTTTCTATTATTAGAGAAGTTGTATAAAAGGTTTATAGATCTACTACTTAGTTTTAAAGATACAGATTTGATTGAATTATTTTCCTCTCGTGCTACTATTTCATTTGCTAGTCTTTTCCTTTATTTATATTCTTTTCTGCTCTCTTGTATTGAAACATGTTGTTATATAGGTATTTTCTATTTAAAGTTTCTGTAGCTAAATGCCATTTGAGCTTGGAGTTGAAATAGTATAAGTTGCAGTTTTGAGCTGATAGGAAATATTTTTCTGATTTAAAGTATAAGTGAGCTTTTCTCCTTTGATTTCCGTTATGGTTGCTTAAAATGTAAACTACTTGCACTTTATACTTTATAAGTTGTTGTAGTAGGAAATTATCCAATGCAGTTTACATTTTTGTAGTTGTTTCTTTCCTCTAGTTCAGAAATGTCAAATTTTCCAGGTGTAGTACAGTATGTTTTATCATGTTCCAAGTAGATAGACCAACTTTTCTTTATTGCTTTTTCTTTGTACTCGGAGTATGGTATAATTTTAATAAATGCTGCCTTGGATCTGAAGTTTTGCTACTATGCAACTACTGTTGCTATTCCAAAGTATCTAAAATATGACTTAATTACCGCTGCCTTTGTTTTTTTTTGGTAGTTTCCAAAGTGTGAAATAGTATATTGGATTGTGAATTGGATCTTGTATACAAATTTTATTTTTTGGAGCCCAGGTTGAATTGTAAATATCTTCATACTGCTTGAATTTTTTATTGCTTGTTTGGGTTATTACTTTTATCTCTGCCTAGGGTTTCTGTTTGATATATTCTACAAGACCATAGTCGAGTGTGCCACATTCCTTTTGAGTTAAAACCTCTTTGACTACTTCTTCCTTGCTTTCCAAGATATGGATAACTATTTCTTGTTCCTCTAAATTGTGTTTATGGGATTGTTTTGTGGTTCTCCTTCTATATTATTTGTAGTGTTATTGTTCTCAGTAATTATTACTGTCGAAGAAGTTTCTATAGAATCTGGCCTTTAGTTTTGGTTTTGCTATTATTACTCAGAGCTTTAATTTGTTTTTTATTATCTATCTCTATATAGTTACTATTATTTACTTTACTAAAATTAATATGTTGTACATATATAATTTCTATTAGGGAAGATTTTTCCTCAGATATGTTATTGATACTCTGGAAGTGTTTGGCTTCTATACTATCAAGTTTTATATAGTTGTTACTAGAACCTTCTATTAAAATTCTTTCTTCCTCCAAGATATTTTGTTTTGTAGCTTTTTTGTATTGAGTACAGTCATGAAAGTGCAGCACATTTCGTATAATTGCTATAAGGTAAATTTCACTTGTACCTAAATATTTTGCTATTTTTTTGTCCTCCTCCCATATATGCTTGTTCTGGGTTTCTTGGACTATTACTCTTTCTTTTTCCGGCTTGTTAAAGAACTTTCTATAGTTAATAAGATTTAACATTTCATGTGTTTTGTTTTGTTTAATTCAAATTCGACACATGTTTGTTTGTTGTTTTTATATTTGAGTAATATCTAAGCAGATTCTAGACTTGTCAGTACCAAATTGGGGGGATGGCTAAAGCCAGGTGTGGTCATGTGACTATCCGATCAAAATAGCTCCGACAGAACCTCCGGCCGTCATATATATTTGTTGCCACTAGTACGATACAACTTATACATGCATGCCAAAAATGCAAAATAACAAAAAGTCGCACGTAAGAAATAGGTGTACATACGTACGTACGATATACAGATATATATATTGAAGGCTTTTTTTTTTAATCGAGCTTTTTTCTTTTTTTCTTATCAGAGACGCCTATTCAACATATACTTTTTTTAAAGACAAGTATTTAAATAATCAAGTAGTTTCTCTAACAATACAGTATTTGTAGTGGCTAAAGGCTTTAAATTTCAGACATTCCTATCGCTATACTTTTTTTTTTTGAAGCTATTAGCTTCTTTTTTTTTTTTTTTAAAGCTGTTTAGCTTCTTTTTTTTTTTGAAGCAATTAGCTTCTTTTTTTTTTTTTTTGAAGCTGTTAGCTTCCTTTTTTTTTTATTTGAAGCTATTAGCTTCTTTTTTTTTTTTTTTCGAAGCTGTTAGCTTTTTTTTAAAAAAAAAACATTTATAAATATGGATTCAGTTATTACGCCTACCTCTAGAACTTTAACTCCAAATCAAAGGCATCTTCTTCTTTTTAATATTGGCAAATCACTAAATATTTCTTTACGAGAGTTTGATAATGACTGGTGACCTCTCGTCTCAAACATATGGACTAAATTTAGCCATGAAAATCTGGTTAATGGCAATTCATGAAAGGTTTTTACTTGTCAGTTTGCAAAAAGCAGCCCATCAAGTTTACGAAAAGATGAAATACCACAAGAAAAACTAAGATTTGACCTGCTGGCTTATGCTCAGCCAAAATAAAAGTTACACACTACTCTTCGGAACAAAAGTTAAAGTAGAACGGTTTAAAGATTCACCTGATCATGATCACTCATTGGAAGAAAGTGAAAAATTAAAGCATTCGCAAGCTGTTCGGGCTTTGGTTGAACTAGAAGCCATTAAGAACTATCGGCCGCATGAAATAATGAATGCAGTAAAAGAATATGCAAAAGAAAAATTGAATCTAGGGGAGAGTGTCAAAGAATTAAAGCGTAAAGAAGTTTCAAACATAAAGCTTAAAGTTCATGGGGCCCTCGATACACATCTTATTAGCAATTCAAAGCATGAATCAGACATTTGTAAAGCATTTTCTTTTCTTGAAGATCAAGGATACAAGGTTGAGCGCTTTAAAATTGCTAACCAACCTACGCAGGGTCTTGTTTTTGTGCACCCCAATCAAATTAATAATCTTGAGGAGTACGGATGGTTGACGTTAATCGATTCAACACACAAAACAAATAGATATGATTATCGTTTGTTTACTTTGTATGTTCGTAACACATATGGATGTTGGGATGTAGGGGCACATTATTTTGTTAGTAATGAGAATAGTAACACTGTTGCAGAGGCTTTGAAGACAGTTCGACGGTTTGAAAAACAATGTGAGCCTAGGTATTTTCTTTCTGACCATAGTCACGTTGTAACAAAAAGTATAAAAAAAGCCTTTCCAGGCCTTCAGAATGGTGAACAAGAATGTGCTGTTATCTATTGTACGGTCCATACTATGAGAACATGGATGGGAAAGATTTATGAACCCAAAACTCGGCAAAAAATGACTCAAGCGATGCACAAAAGGACTAAGATTGGCTGTGAAAGCCTTATTCAAGAAGCAATTAATGAGTGCCCGGTTTCAGATATACAACGATACATACAAAGAAATTATTCAAAAAATACAGACCAGTGGGCCCTTTGGGCCCGGCAACATTCACCCTTGCTTCTGCAAGTGACTACAACAAATCCTCTGAAGTTGTATCACTCCGAATTAAAACGAACAACTTCTCTGCATTACGGATTGATCAGTACAAATATATATATATATATATATTTTTATATATCTAGCCAGGTTTAGAATTGATTTTAAGTCGAAATCAAATCAATTCTAAGAATCTATTTTAGATTAAAATATTTATTTTATTTTGTCAATTGTACAACTTATTCTTGAACTAATTCAAAGTTTACAATGTAGATAGTGTGGTCAATATTTACAATGGCTGAGATTTTCAATCAAACAAAGACTTTTGACAGTTATTAGGTACGTGTGGCTTGAACTTGTTTTTGGAGCCTCAATTGTAATATTGAATTAGCTGCGCAATGCAGAGATTCTGATCCATAAAAAAACCTGCTTTAATAGTTTAGGTTAAATGGAATAAAAGCATTAGAAATTCAGATAATGCAAACGAAATTAAAAGGCAATATAGATATTCACATAGAAAACATCTTATGAAAATATAATAGAGTGGATTCTTTTAAATTAAAGATTTAACTAGATCATAGAAGAAGTAAGTATTTAAATTATGATACGATACTATCTATACTGTATATTGTTTTATATTTAGATTTAAGTTTCTAGATTATGTATTGTTGAAGAATAGTAGATTTAAAGTGTATAGACTAACTCATGACACAGTAAAAAATGTTTAAAAAACATCTGAATTATGGAAAATGTGTCAATTGTAATCGATATAACACGTCTCCAGCTTGGTGTCAAACATATTATCTTTAGAAAACAATACAAGAATGACAAGTGGAAATAAGGATATCGATGATTGTATTAATGAATATAATGGTATGCGTGACTGTATATAACAACCATAAAGTGGGGCTTAAAACGTTGGATAGTTCATAAAATTTATTAAATATTTTAAAAGAAATAAGTTTATTTCATTAAACATAAAAAATTATTCGATTAATAATGATATATACCTAACTCCTATTAATTTATATATTATAAGTTTAAACATTATTTGCAATTAGAAAATGAAAGTGTCTTTGAAAACACTACAATCAATAAATATATGTTAGTATTTAATGAACCTGGTTCAAAAAAAAAAGGTGTGGAATGGAAAATGTACAAGTTGCAACCGATATAGCATATTAGAGGATTGGTGTCAGGCATGCGACCCTCAGAAAACAACGTTAAGCGGAGTTTAAGATATCGATAATTGTATTAAAGAATTAACTTAAAGCTACAGAATATAAGAACCTAGTCGAATGGATTCCTTTTAATAGATTAGATAATGTTCAAAATATTGGTGATAAGTTTAGATGAAAAACGATTTGTGGATAGAGATGGACGGAAAAATGAATATGCACAGTCACGTACATCATCATATAAGGTAGAGCTTAAAATATTAGCTGATTCACAAAATTTATCAGATATTTAAAAGAGGTAAGATGATATTATATGTGGATTATTTAATAATAAAGCTATAGATTCAACTTTTATTATATGCATATAATAAATATTTTTAGTTTAAATGTCATTTGCAATTAGAAAATGAAAGCGTCTTTGGATTTACTCAAAACACGACCACAAATGATTATATATTGGTATTAGATAAATTTGGTTTTGAAAGAGACAAATTATGGAAATTGTACAAATTGCAACCAATATAACACATCTTTCGCTTGGTGTCAAACATGTGATCCTCAGAAAACAATACAAGGATAGACAAGTGGAAATAAGGATATCGATGATTGTATTAAAGAATTTCAACTTAAAGCCACATCGTATGAAGATGTGATCAAGTGGATTCCTTTTAATAGATTAGATAATGGTCAAAAGATTGGTGATAAGTTTTCAGCAACCTGGTTAGATAGAAAACATTGTGTTGATGGAAATGAATGCATACAGTCACGTACATCATTATATAAAGTGGAGCTTAAAATATTGGCTAGTTCACAATATTTATTAAATATTTTAAAAGAGGTAAGACGATATTATATAACTTATTATACATGGATTATTTAATATGTATATTATAAATATTTTTTAATTTAAAAATCATTTGCAATTAGAAAATAAAAATGTCTTTGGATTAACTCAAAACACTACAACCAATGAATATATATTAGTGTTTGATGAATTTGGTTCTAAAAGATTTGAGTGGAATGGAAAATGTGCAAATTGCAACCGATATAACACATCAAAAGCTTGGTATCTATCATGTGACCCTCAGAAAATAATATACGATGGACAAGTGGAAATAAAGAAGTTGATGATTGTATTAAAGAACTTCAACTTAAAGCCACAGAATATGAAGATGTGATCAAGTAGATTTCTTTTAATAGATTAGATTGTATTCAAACAATTGGTGATAGACGTTTAGCAACATGGTTAGATGGAATACGATGCGTATATAGAACTGGATGGGAATACACACAGTTATGTATACTATCATATACAGTGGAGCTTAAAACATTTGCTAGTTTACAAAATTTATTAAATATTTTAAAAGAGATAAGATGATATTATATGATTTTATTATACGTTAATTAATTGGTAAAGTTATATACCTAACTTCTATTAATGTATATAATTATACAGTATAAGCTTAAAGATCATTTGAAATTAGAAAGTAAAAGTATCTTTGGATTAACTCAAAATATCACAACCAATGAATATATATTAGTGTTTGATAAATTTGGTTTCAAAAGAGAGAAACCTAATGAGAAATGTGCAAATTGCAATCGATACAACATATCAAAAGCTTGGTGACAAATATGTGGCCCTTAAAAAATGATATATGAATAGACAAGTAGAAATAAAGGTATCGATAATTGCATTAAAGAATTTCAATATGAAGCTACAGAATATGAAGATGTAATCAAGTGGATTCTTTTTAATAGATTTGATAGTATTCAAATGATTAGTGATAAATGTTTAGCAACATAGTTAGACGGAATACGAATAATTTCAAGTATATATGATGAAGAAGGAAATTTACAGAAATGCACACAGTCACATATACCATCATATAAAGTAGAGCTTAAAACATTAACTATATCATTAAATTTAATAGATAAGTTAAAAGAAGTAAGTTATATTTAAATTATATAGCACTACCTGTAAGTTGTTTTATCTTAATTTATATTTTGATTTATAAATATTTAATAAGTTTATAGATTATGTGTGGTTGAAGAACAGTACATGAACTGCAGAGATGGGTTATGCATAAGTATAGTTCTTGAAAGGATAGTTATGATTGTTAACACTGGCGTTAAGTGAGTTTTAAAATCCTATTAATTAAAGTATTATTTAAGTTAAAATAAAACGTGTTTGTTTATATAACATATAATTTTAAGAATAATTGACTTTAAAAACAGAATTAATACTTACGTTTTCGACTTAGAATAAAAATCAATTTTGAACTATAGTTGCTTGAACGGTATAATGGTTGGGCTTGAGTTAATTCTAATTAAACTGAATAAGAATTTCAACTCGGGTCTAAATACTATACAAAAACTCATTGAATTGTTAGCACAATTAGTGACTTATTGTTTTGTTGTTATTCTTTAGGTGCATGCCATAAAGTTGTTGAACTTGACAAGAAGAAATATATAGACTCGGAGTATATTGCTTTCGAATTCCGCATCAAAAAAATTTCAGTATTTGGGATTGATAATGATGTTCTTGTTGAAATTCACAAATTTCCATACCCCATACAACAACTGATAAACAACGAATTTTGTGCTGTTAAAGGAAGAATTGAAAAGGGAAAAGCTGCACTAGGCCTTATGTCACTTTACTGTAATTGTCTTTTTTTTTGCCGATATATGCTCTCATGTCGATATATATTTCATAAGCACATGCATGGTTCTACAAGATTGTTAATGAATGAAACATGGTTGAGATTTCAGCAAATGTTTGAATAGGCCGGGTTTGATATCTATACTAGTCGTGAATTAATTGAAGTAAGAAGGCCCCAAAGAACTGAAGTTGAGAAGACTGCGGAAAGTCGTCGTTTAGTTGTAAATGAGTTGATTGAAAGGGTACGTGATGTATACTGGCGAGTCGAAGAGAAAGGTAATTCTTTGCAAACAAATACTTTTGTTTAAGAATTGAGTATGAACCTGGAGCTTGTATTAAATAAAAATATAGAATAGTGAAATGTTAGTTTAAAAGCAGCATGAATAAAGATTTTATATAATAACAATTAGTTTTTAAAAAAATTGTATAATTTTTTTTTTAATTGGTATTAAATTTTGTTAAAAGTTATTTAAAGTTTTTTTGTAAATTAGAAGTTATAAATTAGTTAATTTAACAGCCGTCTAAGCAAACTTGATGAAATATTTGCAGAATTAAATAAAATAAAGTTAAGTTGTTGCTGAGATATTAGTTCAAAGTTTTATCTTTGCTTCTATTTTATAGGTGGTTTAATTCTTTATCCAACTTTGAATGAAGATATCTCGGCAACCATCTAAGCAAATTCGACAAATCTTTTTTATTTTACTTCTACAAGTTTATAGAATTAAAATAAAAAAAAGCTCATAGAATTTTTTAAGTGGCTGCTGAGATATATTCATTCAAAGTTTTATCTTTGCTTCTACTTCATAGACGGCTTAATTCTTTATCAAACTTTGTTTGAAGATATCTCGACAACTTTATAAGAAAATTCGTTGAATTTTTTTTATTTTAATTCTACAAGTTTGTAGAATTAAAATAAAAAAAACTTATAGAATTTGCTTAAGTGGTTGCTAAGATATCTTCGCTCAAAGCTTTAAATAATTTTACTTTTGCTTCTATTTTATAGGCGTTTTAATTCTTTATCCAACTT
>CAJVPY010000654.1:0-24640 GCA_910591965.1 Dentiscutata erythropus
TAGAACCCTTAGCATAGCACTAACGCTTCGGGTGGACTACTTAAATAGGCAACCAAAAGTTGTACGTGTGACTAGTTATACTCTCATTGATGTAATATATAAGCTGTCTTCGGACAGCCCACCCGTTTGAACTAATAAAGTGCCAGGGCCTAAGTGGTCACCTCAATATTAAAAAAAAAAAAAAAAAAAAAAAAAAAAAAAGCAAATTAAATTTAATGAATATCTTGCACAATGGATATCCTTCAGTGAAGTTGAATGGGTAGAATATATAAAAAATGAATATAAAGGTAACTATAAAAAGTGGGTTGATGCATATTGTCAATATGAACACCAAGAATTGAATACAACTAATTTCTTAGAATCTTAGTATAAAAAATTTAAGTATATTTACTTAGATGCAAAGCAGAATCATAGAATAGATACTTTAATTTGAACATTGCATATTGCTCTAAAAGATACAGAATTTGAGTGTAATATAGTTCATTTAATGATAGGAAGAATGAAGCCCCACCAGAAAGAACAAAGGCATCGTGAGCTTAATAGTTTAACTTTTGAAGTTCTTAATCTACCTGGTAACTGCCATTATCTTATAAAATTATCAACAGGTAATAATTATAGGTTAATTTAAAAGACAATATACAAACAAATGATAACATAAAGCCAGTATATCTTGAATGTACATGTTCTGACTTTACGTTTCGGGGAATGGCATGCAAGCATATTTTTGCTATATGCCATAAATTCTATGCACTACCAATTCAACCAATTCAACATATCACATTTGTTTCAAATGAAAAAAAGTCTAAAAAAAATTCTGATATTACCTTTGAAGATTGGATTAAAGCAATTCAAAAAGTTTGGAATCGGTATAAATCTAAAGATTGAAATAAAATGACTAGTGCAGATTTAGAAGCAATTGTGAATGAAGAGAAAATTGAATATTGATCTATATGATGAATGTGAAATTCCTACTTCTGATATAAAAGGAATGTACTATCATATTACAAAGCAAGAATAGTAATATTTATTTCATATACTGTATATTATACATAATGAAAAAAAACAGTATTTATTAAAAAAAAATTGAATCCAACTTAACAGAAATGTTTAACAATCAAAAAATTGTATATTAAAATTTTAAAGTACATTATAAATAAATAAAATAAATAAGTTATTTTTATATTTATCTTGAATAATTAAAATAAATAAGTTATTTTTATATTTATCTTGAATAATTAAAAAATTAAACAATACAAGAGTAAAAAAAATTGTGCTAAAATGATTTTTTTCTTGCAAAAGTTAAAAATCGCATCGCAAGATATTTTATTTGATGTGAAAATCTGATTGGTCAAATGGATATGTTGAAGTAGATATGTAACAAACATGGGGAGATGATTATCATGAAATCCAAATTTGGTGGGAGAGCACATAGATGCACTCTACAATCGTAAAGGCTCAAATGATTGTCACGTAGTCACGTGTTTAGTGAAATTGGATCTTTGATAGCTTTGATTGTTTGATGTAATAGTCAGACAATGGAGTTTTATAACAATGACAGAATTCTGATCAAGAGTTTGATTTGATTTTGATATTTAAGCAAATTCTAATTGCTAATTAACAATCTCTTTCTCTATTTTACTCAAATATTTTGTTCTTCAAAGTATTACAGGGACAAGGAAAATTTACGATAGGTATTTATTCTTGAACTGTGGTTTTAAATAAGGAACAATTAACAATTAACTCTTCTACTCTTATTTCAGAGGTGTTAATCTCAAACTTTTACTCATGCTGGGTTTAGGTTTTTATATAAACAATGACTTAATTCTTTTATTTGGACAGAAAATAATGGTTTTTAATACGAATCAATTTGGGTCAGAAAAGGTGGTTCTTTTTAAGGAAGCAATGATTTGTCGAGAAGAACTTCTACTGTAGAGACTTCGAAGTTTTTCAGAACTCGAATGAGTTGGAATTTTATTATGGCAAAAAGTTAGGTCTTATATACTTTTGACCTTTACTGCGTATATAGATACTTTTCACTAACTTTTGCTATTCTAATATATTGTTAGATATTATTTTCAGTCACTTTAGAATAAAAAAACCAAGATGGGAGCAAAATTGCACCTGGCTTATGCAGCTAGAAACAGAATTGTACCGGGTGCAAAACTGCCTTAGGTGCAATTTTGCCCCAGGTGCGAAATCGTCCCAGATGCAAATCTGCACCAAGGTATAAATCTATAATTTTAGCTACGCTTACCATTCCCAACTTAATGAAATAAAAATAATAACATAATAATGATAATAATAGACAAAAATAAAATAATTGAATAATAAAAAAAAAATTCCTAGGTCACGGCTTTCCGACCTCTTTACAGCATTCTAAGAGTTTTGCTCTTTAAAGAGCTTAAAACTCGATATAATAATAGATTAAAAGATATTTTAAAAAAATATGAAATGTCTGTATTTTGAATAATTTTTGCAGACGATGAAAGTATTTTATTATTTTTTTTATAAATCAACCTGCTAATTATCATCATATGAAGTTATTCGAATATCCAATCCATCCCAGCATAGCTAACAAAAATCTCAGATGATAATTATTGGGTAATTTGAATTTCGCGAACTTTAATTGAAAATTATTAATAAATATATGCTTCAAAATTAAATATAAATAAACCTTTGTAAAGAATGTAACCTCTAAAATCATAACGATCCAATCATGACTCGGTGTTGTGTTGCTTAGAACTATCTAAAACTTTTGTTGTTTTTTTTTCTAACTCTTAACGGCAATTGCACCAACAAGTAAATTGCAAAATTTTCACTTGCTTATCATAATACTTTTTATGATAAACATAAGAGTATCCGTCAAGTTGCTATTAAATTTATTTTGTAGATAACTTACATCCATTCGTACATCTTCGCCATCATCGTCTACAGTATTATCCAAAGTTTATTATAAACCACATCTTCAAGATCTTCAGGTTCTATAGAATTCTCTTGCATTCCACGAATATCCTCATTCTGTTTTTGAAGTTTCCATTTTTTCCCTTTATTTATACGGATTAAGCATTTGATATATGTTTTTTTGGATTCGATTAGACAGAATAATCGGCTTCCATTAATCAAATTTTTACGAAATGTGGTAATAAAGAAATTTTTAAACAATCATTGTAACAATACTATGTTATAAACAGATATCGTAATAAATGACTAATATACAATACATTATTAATTTTCGGATGATTTTAAACAGCGGTTATGTAACTGATTTTGGTCATACTAGGATCGTATCTGAAAACCCATTCTGATACATAGAAGTTTTCATAAAATGCATTTTTCCGATCAAACTAATTTCTCAACAACCTGATTCTTCAGCGATGAAATATAATAATAACTTATTGTTTTTTAATATTTGGACGGAAAGTTAATCTGTAGCAGGTTTGCTTGTTACACTAAAGTATAAATATGCATGCGGCTAAACATGAAATTTTATATTTTTTTGACAAAAGTAAATTAATTAATTAATCTAGGATGTTGTAACTTTGTACTACTCTGTACAAAATAAAGTTTGCACTTCATTTAGTGCATGATTTTCCCACTTTAAAAAAAAATGGATTCCGAACAACTTCTTAATCTCGGTCAAAATTATCAAGATGGTATTGGTGTTAAGAAAGATGAAAAGAAGGCTTTTGAATATTATATGAGAGCAGCTGAGTTAGGAAATTCGAATGCGATGGTTGAAGTAAGTTGCTGTTATGGTCATGGAATTGGAGTGGAAATAAATTACCAGAAAGCATTTGAATATTGCAAGAAATCTGCTGATTTGGATAATGCTATCGGAATAGGTCAACTTGGTAGTTATTATCATATCGGGAAAGGTGTTGATCAAGATTATAATAAAGCATTTGAATACCATGAAAAAGCTGCCAATATGGGTGTTAAACCGTCAATTAGTAACGTTGCTCGATGTTATCGTAACGGTATGGGTACAAAGAGGGACATTCAAAAGGCTAATTATTGGTTCACAAAATATAGAAGCCTTTTGGAAACTAATAAATCACCAGATCATATCAATCATGATCTTAAGAGAATATTGGACGATGAGAGATTTAAATTATCTTGGATTGATTATAGTGAGTTCAGAGACATCAAAGAATGGGGAAAAGGTGGATTTGCAACTGTATATTGGGCAAAATGGTTCGATAGAATTAATGGTGCGTGGTGGAGTGTTGCACTTAAAGTGATACATGATTCAAACAAAAATGAACAAGAATTTATTCAAGAATTAAAGACTTATTGTGAAATTTGTTACAAGAATTCTTCGTTCTTGGACTGTTTAGGTGCATCAAGAAATAATTATGGTGATTATATTATTGTTATGAAGATTGCAGTAAAAGGTTCGTTACGACAGAACCTTGAACAAGTATCGCAATTGGAATGGGAAGATAAACTGAATCTCTTGTATGGTATAGCATCAGATCTCGAGTCAATCCATTCACAAGAACTTGTTCACAGAGATTTGCATAGCGGAAATATTTTGCAAGATTATTTGCATAGTGCATATATTGCTGACCTTGGACTTTGTGGAAAAGTAAAGGAAGGAAGAATTTGCGGAATTTTGCCCTATATAGCACCTGAGGTTTTAGTGGGTCAACCTTACACTCAAGCATCAGATATTTACAGTCTTGGAATTATCGCGACAGAAATTACAACCGGACAAAGAGCATTTGATGGAATTCCGTTTAATGGTGATCTTGTGTCAAGAATTATCAGTGGATCAAGACCTAAATGTATAGGACCAGATTGTTATGTTGAATTAGCTATGAAATGTATGGATAGAGAAGTTGATAAACGGCCTACTGCAACTGAAATTATTGAAATAATCACTCAATGGCTAAATCAAATGGATCATGATGACGATAATGAAATTAAAACTCAAATTTTGGAAGCCAATAAGATTAAACCAGAACCAATTAAACAAATTCATTCACAAGACGTGTACATTAGTAAGATATATGATACAAATAAATTTTCAGAATATACGCCCTCGATTCCAGGAAATTCTGTGCTTATAAGAATTACGCCTGTATAGAGGTCAAATTTCTTATGTTTTATAAAGTGTTTTCTAGAAAATTAGTGTGTTTATAAAGAGGGTGTGACTGTATTAGTAAACTTATAAAATATGTAGTTATGTATTGTGCATTTAAGAAGTCACAGCTTTAGTAGTTTTTCTTAGTTATCAAAAATTTTTACAATATCTTATTGTCATTATATTACATAGAAAAATGTTTCTTTATCAATTGTGTTTTAATGATTTCTTTCTGGTGATAGTATCGTTTATATCCTTTTTATTTTTCATTTATTTTTATTTCTTTTAAATTCTTTCTCAAAATATCCTCTGAGATGTTTTAACTTTTAAATAAATATTGAACAAAAAAATTCTCATAAAAACACATTTTAACTTTGTATTTAAATTAAATAATGGAAATATATGATGTCTACGTATTTAATTAAATTAAAATAATTTAAATTGCTTATTTATTTTTTTGAAATTGGTATCCGAATCCAATTTTAACATTTATCAACTAATCTTAAAGCATCAGAGTATTTCAAAAACGATAAAGTATTACTGTATATCTATAGATATTAGATGAAAAACTAAAAGGTTTTACGTTATTTATTAAAAGTCAAAATCTAGATTTAGACTTTTCCAATAAAATTTTTGAAAGGAGAAATGTGAAGCTGCTCAGCGAAAAAAAAGTGGTAAAAACTGAAAGTGAAAGGCATTAAAATTTACAAATGTAAATAATAAGAATATGATTTATTAATAAAATTCTATACAAAATGGAGCATTCTAAGAGTTTTGCTCGTTATAGTGCTTAAAACTCGATATAATAATATAGTTATTGGATGCGAAGCAGCCAATAAATTAATGATATTTGTTTATATGATTAGGCTTTGTAATCTCGATAAAAAAAAATAAAAATAGCTTAAAAGATATTTTTAAAAAATATGAAATGTCTGTATTTTGAATAATTTTTGCAGACGATTAAAGCATTTTATTATTTTTTTTATAAATCAACCTGCTTATTATCATCACATGAAGTTATTCGAATATCCAATCCATCCCAGCATAGCTAACAAAAATCTCAGATGATAACTATTGGATAATTTGAATTTCGCTGAATCTTGATTGAAAATTATTAATAAATATACGCTTCAAAATTAATTATAAATAAACCTTTGTAAAGAATGTAACCTCTAAAATCATAACGATCCAATCATGACTCGGTGTTGCGTTGCTTAGAACTATCTAAAACTTTTATTGTTGTTTTTTCTAACTCTTAACGGCAATTGCACCAACAAGTGAATTGCAAAATTTTTACTTGCTAATCATAATACTTTTTATGAAAACATAAGAGTATCCGTCACCTTTCTCACAGAAGCTTACAATTCAGTTGCTATTAAGTTTGATTTATCAATGTTGTTTCCTAATTTGTAGATAACTTACATCCATTAGTACATCTTCGTCATCATCGTCTACAGTATTATCCAAAGTTTATTATAAACTACATCTTCAAGATCTTCAGGTTCTATAGAATTCTCTTGCATTTCATGAATATCCATATTCTGTTTCTGAAGTTTCCATTTTTTTCCCTTTATTTATACGGATTAAGCATTCGATATATGTTTTTTTGGATTCGATTGTACAGAATAATCGGCTTCCATTAGTTAAATTTTTACGAAATATGGTAATAAAGAAATTTTATTAATTTTCGGATGATTTAAACAGCGGTTACGTAACTGATTTTGGTGGTCATGCTAGGTTCGTATCTGAAAACGCATTCTGATACATAGAAGTTTTCATAAAATGCATTTTTCCATCAAACTAATTTCTCAACAACCTGATTCTTCAGCAATGAAATATAATAATTATTTATTGTTTTTTAATATTTGGTGAAAAATGACATCGAGAAATTCAATTTCAGGAAGTTAATCTGTAACAGGTTTGCTTTGTTACACTAGAGTACAAATATGCATGCGGCTAAATATGAAATTTTATATTTTTTTTTGATATAAGTAAATTAATTAATTTAATCAAGTACGTAGCTTGTTGTTGCAACTTTGTACTACTCCGGACAGTTAAAGTTTGCATTTAATTAGTGCATGATTTTCCTCCTCCCTCTCACTTTAAAAAAATGGATTCCGAACAGCTTTTAAATCTCGGTCAAAATTATCAGCATGGCATTGGCGTTAAGAAAGATGAAAAGAAAGCTTTTGAATATTTTATGAGAGCGGCTGAGTTAGAAAATCCGAAGGGGATGAATAGAGTAAGTGAATGTTATGATTATGGAATTGGGGTAGAAAGAAATCATAAGAAAGCATTTGAATATTGTAAGAAATCTGCAGATTTGGAAAATGCTATCGGATTAGGTAGCCTTGGTCATTATTATGGTAACGGAATAGGGGTTGATCAAGATTTTAATAAAGCATTTGAATACCATGAAAAAGCTGCTAATATGGGTGTTAAAACGTCAATTAATAACGTTGCTCGATGTTATCGTAACGGTATGGGTACAAAGAGAGACATTCAGAAGGCAAATTATTGGTTCACAAAATATAGAAGCCTTTTGAGAACTAATAAATCACCAGATCATATCAATCCTGAGCTTAAGAAAATATTAGATAATGAGAAATTTAAATTATCTTGGATTAATTATGATGAGTTTAGAGATATCAAGGAATGGGGAAAAGGTGGATTCTCAACTGTATATGAAGCAACTTGGTTAGATAGAATTAATGCTTCGTGGTGGAATGTTGCACTTAAAGTGATTCATGATTCAAACAAAAATGAACAAGAATTTATCCAAGAATTGAAGAATTATTGTGAAATTGGTTACAAGAATCCTTCGTTTTTGGACTGTTTTGGTGCATCAAGAAATAACTATGGTGATTATATTATTGTTATGAAGATTGCTGCAACAGGTTCGTTGCGACAAAATCTTGTACAAGTTTCACAATTGGAATGGAAAGATAAATTGAATATCTTGTGCGGTATCGCATCAGATCTCGAGTCAATTCATTCGCAGGAACTCGTTCACAGAGATTTACACAGCGGAAATATTTTGCAAGATTATTTGAATAACGCATATATTTCTGACCTTGGACTTTGTGGAAAAGTAAAGGAAGGAAAAATTTGTGGAGTTTTGCCGTATATAGCACCAGAAGGTTTAGTGGGTCAACCATATAATCAAGCATCAGATATTTATAGCCTTGGAATTATCGCGACAGAAATTTCGGCCGGACAAAGAGCATTTGATGGAATTCCGTTTAATGGTGATCTTGTGTCAAGAATTATCGAAGGATCAAGACCTAAATGTATAGGACCAGATTATTATGTTGAATTAGCCATGAAATGTATGGATAAAGATCCTGATAAGCGGCCTACTGCAACAGAAATTATTGAAATAATCACTCAATGGCTAAATCAAATGGATCAGGATGACGATAATGAAATCAAAAAACAAATTTTGGAAGCCAATAGGATTAAACCAGAACCAATTAAACAAATTCATTTACAAGACGTGTACACTAGTAAGATATATGATACGAATAAATTTTCAGAATATACAGTCTAAGTTCTTTACAGTCACGCCCTCGATTCCAAGAAATTTTGTGCTTATCTCTTAATGCGTTAGATAGGTGCAGGCAAATTTGCCTGCAAAAAGTTATATATATATAGCGTTAAAATTTTTTTTATAAAACTTTATGTAATATTTCAATATAATATTCATTAAGGTTTAATGCTATTTTTAAACTATAAATTATAAACATTAATTTAAAATTGACCGATTTTTATAAAATAAAATTAAATAATTAAGTTATTAATATTTAAAAATTTTTTTAAATATGTTCGAACCTTTAAAATATTACTAAATTTTTACTTTAAGTATTAATCCATATAAAAAAATTATATTTATTCAATATTTATGTTTAAAATACATATGTACGTATATATATATGTACATACGTGCAATATGTATATATTAGATATATACAACCACAATGTGTTTGTATTACTAAGGTATATATTGTTATTGTTTTTCAATATATGTATGGTATTTTTCAAAACATGAAGGATAAGATATATTGCAACAAAGTGCAACATTGCATTTTTTGCACCAAATTTGACTTTTTTTCATTTATATCTTTATCATTTTGTTTTGCATTCCATCGACACCAAACACATGCTACACGGCTTTGGCTTCCTCTTCATTCAGGATAGTGATTTGTACCAGAAAGGCGTATGGCTGGAAGTTTACAATTTTTACTTACAATAGAGGCTGAGTTCTCATTTAACCATTGCTTATTACCTACTTTTCATCCATTATTCAATGCATCATTTACAAAATCCCATGCTAATTGCAATCTAAACTGCCACCTATTAAAATGAAATTTGGGGTCTTTGTCTTGAAAGTGATCTTATGAGACATAGTAATTACTATGTCATATAAGGTCATTTTCAAGACAAAAACCTTATTTATTAATTAGCATCATAATCATTATCTTCAAACATTTCATCAGCTAACAAGTCTTGTGTTTGTGAAAAAAAATAGAACTTCATAAGGGTCCACCAAGTTAGCGGGTAATACTTCATTTTCTTGCATTGTAATAAACTAAATAATCAATAGTTATTTAGAGCCAGAATTGTAATTTTAAATTAATCAATTAGTAGTTAATTGTTCTTACCTTTTTTTTTCTTTTTTTCTTTTCTTTTTTTTCTTTTATTATTATTACTTTACACTCTTTCAAGAACACTGGATGTATTTATCTTCTAATTTCAAATATTTATATTATGTAGGTTTGTTAAAGTAACATTATTTATTCTGAATTAACAAGAAATTTCTCCTTGTAACGAAAATATTCTTAATGCAAAATTTAAAACTGCACTGCATCGCTTTTTTAAAAAAATCAGGTTATTCTTTTAAAAGAAACATATGAAATTAGACAATCTTATAGGGAACAATGACGTGAGAACAAGTATGAACAATAGTAACGCTAAAGTTTATTAAACGATTTTCAGGATCGATCACGAAATTGTGGCGCAGTAATATGTAATAAGTGCATTTTCTGGTTAGTGTTGATCCTTGGCAACATGCTTTACACAATCGATATTTTGCTATTATGTTACTCAAATCTAACCAAATTAGATAAGGTATTTGTTCAGGGGACCTCTCTTATTTCATTTTTTTGCAATTACATTAAAATTAGATTTTGCAGGCAAATTTGCCTACATAAGATAACCTGCGAGGCATTTGAAGGACCTCTCATATTAAAAATAAACTTTATTAAAAAATTCGTTCTCTTTTAAGTCTTATTAGAAGTCATAGGGTTATTTAAACTTTTAATTTGCACACTTTTCTTATTTTAGATAAAAAAATTAATTTATAAAACCGATAAAAAAACAAATATTCAAATACAATCAAATCGTTTTTTATATATTCAACTTCATAGTGATAAGACTTTACAAATTACAATAGCTTTTTAATCATAATTTAAGGCATAGTTGGATAGTGATTGAAATCAGTAGCTTAATCTGTCACAGATTACGGGCATGCTAAATTTATTTAAAGTGATCTAGATTTGGAAGTAATAATCGTTGATGACGTGTACTCAAGATGTTGCAAAACAGCTTGCAATGTCTATGGCTTAGAAAATATTGTAAATATATTTTCATTGTATTGGGTCATTTCGAGACTCAAATGACTTAGAAGGTCATTTAACATATGTTAATTGATATTATATTGCCCTTTAGCCAATCAGAATTTGCCGCCAAACAAAATTAAAATGTAATCGATAATCGTAGCTATATATTAAAGTCTAAGTCAATTAATATTTATATCTTAAATAAAGTTGTCCGAAATAATAAATTGAAATCTTCATGTAAATTGAAGAGCTTTTATTAATTCACTTCCGCACTTTACATTTATACGAAAGTTAATAAAAAGGTTTTCAATTTATAAATATTAATTGACTTAGTAAAAGTTTGGCTTTGATACGTACGTATATAGCTACGACTATCGATTAGGAATGTAATAAAGTTTGATAACTTTTTATATGAGCAATTCGACCAAATAATTATTTTATATGCAAATGACCTAAGTAAATGAGCTTAATGATCTTGTCATGATTTGATGATTTGGTCATTTAAATTTCGATCAAACGACCGGATCATTTACCATTCCCGGGTTGGGTCGGGCATATAAATTTTTATTGAGCTTGGGCCCAAGTATACAAATAACTAGCCTAACCCAGCCTATTTCAAAACCTGTAGACTAAATGACCCTCAAATGATCCGGTCATTTCTAAATGACCATGGTCATTTAGTCACGAGTTATTTCCAGGCACTGGATTTCTCCTCAGACTTGTGGTTATGCTCCCACCCACTCCCGAGCAGTTTCCCGCAGGCTAGGTCGAAAAGGCAAATGGCCCAAAATTGAGATGACCGATAATGACCGGTCACTTCGAGGTCATTTGAGGTCATTTGAAAAATTTGCAAATGACCAGGTCATTTACCATCACTGACATACTGCGGTCACTGGAATAACGAGTTTAGTGACAAAATATTTTACATTTATTGTAAAAATTATCAATTTCAATGCAAACAAACTGAGTCTTAACCATTATTCCTGTTGTATTAGCAAGTAAATTCTGTAATAGAGTTTTTTACAGTAAATAACAATCACCATAATTCTAATACCAATTAATTCGACCCTAATTGCATATTGCATGTACTGTGATAGTTGTTAAACTCTGTATAAGATGGGTGGTGTGCAGCGCCACCAATCGCACTAGTACATTTTATACAAAGTGAGCGTTATTTTGGAGAACGCCTGGGCGTTATTTTAAACCAAAATACGATGTTTTAAAAGAAGCATTTTTCAATACTATGCTCATGAACTTTATTTTGTGACTTCACATTAATAAAGATAAATCAAACCACTATTTTTTGGAATAAAAAATAAGTTGAATATGTTAATATGTATGAAAATTAGTTTTTAATTTCGAAATAATTTCATTAGTTAATTATTTTATTAGTTAAATAATTATATATATAACTAAATTGCATATTACCTTACAAAAATAAGAATGTAACTTGCCATTTAAATATGTCTACTTAAGATCTTTGTTTAATTCTATCTCTGCACATTTTCGATAATAAATAAATGCCTTATATTCATCTTTTTCAACTCCAATTCCATTAAGATAACAATATCCAACATTATAAGTTCCATTACCGTGACCCATTTCAGCAGATTTTTGATAATAAATGAAAGCTTTATTTTCATCTTTTTCAACTCCAATTCCATTTTCATAACAATATCCAACACCAAATGTTCCACCAGCATAACCCATCTCAGCAGATTTTTGAAAATAAATAAATGCTTCTCGTCCATCCTCTTCAACTCCAGTTCCATTAAGATAACAATATCCAATCATATAAGTTCCCCTATCATCACCCAATTCTGCAGATTTTTGATAATAAATGAATGCTTTATGTCTATCCATTATAACCCATTTACCATAAAAATAACAACTTGCAAGAATGATTTGAACGGTAGAATTAATTTGATTATTTAAACAAAAATTAACAATATGATCAGGATTTAGTTTCTTATTTTTAAGAAATTGTTCTATTGTATCAAGAATTGAACGGGAATATTTTCCTTTCAATTTTTCTTCATTATATATGTTACAAATTTCTTTAATAATTTCATTAAGAAAATCTTGTGAAAAATCTTGTATCATGCTATCTTCTGAATTTAATTTAATAACATCATTATTTATTTTAGTGAAATTTGATAAATTATCGATTTTTTCTGATTGCTTTATAAGTAGGTTATTATAAATTGACATTTTTTGTCACAGAAAAAAAATTGTTTACATCTGGCATTAAATTTATTAATTTTTTTGATGTGTTACGTCGTACAGCATTCATACGGCAATGTTACGTAACGTACTTACGTACGTACGTACGTGGTGGCCTAACGACATAGAAAATTGATGGTTTAAATTTATTTATATACTGCATTTTATATATAAATATATTAATATTTAAAAAAAGAATTTCTGGCCTGAAAGTTATTGTAATAGAATGAAATCTGGTACGTAGACCACTTAAAGACATGATTAAGTGGATTCAAAGAGGAATTCATTCTGGCATCCATTAACCTTTTTTTTTTTTTTTTTTGGCGGATTACGTACAAGATTGCAAACCTTGCCGGCACCTAAGTTTTTATCTTATCAAACTTTCTTAATATATAATATAACTCAGCACATATCGACTAATTTGCAGTACTGATCTAAATTAAGGTCCACATACAATGCAATTGTAAAGCTGACCCCAAAATTTCAGCTACGTATTATGCATTCTGCAATTGTTAAATCTAGGGACCCTAATTTAGATCCATTCTTAAATCCGCCGATATGATCAAAAATACCTTGTACTGTTACAGTTAAAGATGGCGGTAAAACTTGATAAACTTCAAGGCGATTTATTACTTTGAACTATTTAATGATAAAGAAAATTAATTTTGATTATTAAAGCCGATGAGTCTCACAGCACTAAGATACTTAAGCATATTTGGCTATTTTGTGATATATGGATAGGTCTGATTTTCGTAATTATTAATAGAAATAATATTAAAAAAACATTGATATATTGCGGTTTGCAAAACTTTGTGAATTTATTAGATTGTTAAAAAAAGAAATCGATATATGATTTTTGATTCATTATATATATTATAAACTCCAGAATAGACTTTGATATCATATAAGACTTGTTAAAAGACGTAATAAACCTAATTTTAAATTATTTGATTATATCACGAGAAAGACCTTTAAATCGTTGGTTCGTGACTGACAACTACCTTTAATTTAGGCTTCTCACTAGAGGCGGGACTATAGTGAATTTATCATCAAATAATTATCATGTTAGCACCCCTACCTTGCACATAAGTGTCGTAACCCACCACATCTACATTACTTCCTTTAAATAACCTTTACCGACTAATAGAGGGGCTTATTATCCGCGGTTATATAAGCCTCTTATGCATTGCCACGATCCTAGGTCGATAAGCCATCCAAGCCTTCTTGATTTCCGGAAATGTCACTTTTAGCTCGACAATATCAAATTACGTAATATATTTGATTTATTTATTTATTACAGTGAAAATCTTGCAATAGTCACATGCAAAAATCAGATGATTTGTGTGCTTATTGTGAGATTGTGATTAATACGAGTAAAAATTTATATATTATAAATTTAGGTGATTATAGCGAGATTATGACTATTTCGAATGTGACTAATGTATTGTGAGATTTTATTGTAGTTTTAAATGCCTTCTGAGACCTTCACTGACAAACTTGTATGTTTAAATGATGGTTAGAGTAAACAAAAAATTGCAGAGCTACGAACCACATACTATTAAGTCAATGGGATTATGACATTATTAACCTTTGCGATATAATTTTCAGACAAGTATAGACCAGAATATCAGTTCTTATTTACACCTTTTACTTTATTATTAATCCTTCTGGTCCAAGTTTGTCCGAATTAGCTCGATCGGAAAATCTCGGCCAAAATTATTTATTCAAATTATTTATTCAAATTATTTGTCACATTAGGAGATGTGATCTGTTGATCCACAATCCAGTGTTACGTACGATCAATTTGTAACGTTAGTGTAAATTTGGCATTAGACCCTTTTGGAAGTTTTAGTTGAGAGATATTGGTTTCCCAATATGGTTATCAATTCTGAGTATTAATTACTAGATTTAGTTATTAATAGTGATTTTGAGGAATTATTTCTATAATCGTGAAAGTAATTCTTTTTAATTCCACAACGCTGTGGAATTGACATTAGCAATTTTAGTAATTCACAGTTTCAAAAATTTATCAATAATGCAACTTTTGCATAAATTATAAAATTTACTAAAAATTGTTAACGATCAATTCCATACAATTATGGAATTAAAAAATGTTTGTGGAAATATTTCTACGTTTGTGAGATACACGTATGTACGTACGTACATGCATCACTACGTAGAGGGTGGTAGGTGGTGCCACAAGGGAATGATAACTTAAGGTGGATTATTAGATCATCCAATGTCGTTCAATGACACCAGCACATGCTAGTTCTCTGAAGTTAGAGTAGAATTTGTATGCGCTTGAACCCTTCTAAAACAAAAGACTTACATAAATTGTCTCTATTGATAAAAACTATCTATCTAAATGTTCATTAAAATTATTACTTGTGTACTAAAGGAATCTTGAGTTTAACCCGATTCCAAGTCTTATTAATACATGTGTTACCACGTTTCAAAACCTAACATAACCCAAGTTCATCATCTGAGTCTACATACGTACGATGTTCCACAATCGATGATGGCACCGGATTATTTGTTTAAAATCCGCATTTTCATGTACTCGCAAAAGAAAAACCATTATGATATAAATATTTATTATTGTTTTTTTATTATTTTTATTATTTTCATTTTTTATTTTTTTTTTATTTCATCATTTTGCATTTCATCATATTGTATTATTAACCGTTTCAACTTAAAAAAAATTTCAGATTTCTTTAATACTTTGTATTTATTGATAATTGAATAATAAACGGAAAAATAAATAAAAAAGAAAGAAAATTCGTTTGATTAAAATTGGTTATAACTCAGTGAGTAACATTTTTCAGAGGAATCCAGTAATAGATTTATTTTTGTTAGAGTATCGAAACTGCTTGTAATGTTTTAAATTTGTAAAATTTTGTAAAAATTGCTAATTCGGAACACTAATTACAGTAAAAGCTTCAATCAGTGTTTATTTATTGTTATAATGAATTATAAAAAAAATATCGTACATTGATTACGTATATAATCCAATTGGCTAAACAATAAAAATGGTAAGGTGTTAAGTTAAATTCCAAACCTTATTTACTATTAAATTTTATGTAAAGATATTAAAGATTTATATCAGATTAAATATAGCATTTTTACTAGCTTTATCTTTAATATTTAAATTTAGAATTATTTTGGCAAGTTAAATTATAGACCATATTTATTTTTAGTTTGTTTTAAAAAAATTTATATCGTATAGTCATGAATTAACGCACCCCTGCATGTGGTTTCATTCACACCTGTGCATAATTTTGAGACGTCCATGTGTGTTATTTTTGACATATAGGATCTTTGCTAGAAAAATCACCCTTTGGGATTTTCATATCGAGCTAATTCAGAAAAACTTACCAGAATACCGATTTTTATTCACATGTTTATCATCTTTTATTTTTATTGAAAAAACTATTGAAGTATAAGATGATTTACATGTGAATAATAATAAGAACCGATATTCCGGTTTAAGTTTTTCTGAATTAGCCCAATCAGAAAATCTCGGGGATTTTCCTAGCAAAGATCTACATCAAGTCTGCTAATACATTTTATACGAAGTGGACGTTATTTCGGGTCATGCCTGGGCATTATTTTAATGTTTAAATGGCGCAACCTCGTTTTGTGACGTTATGGCAAATCAAAACATTGTTTTTATTGCGGTTTCGAAATGGTTGAAATGGTAAAAAAAAAATTTTCTCTAGTATACTTGTATGCGTATACCGTTACCTTAGCACGTTGATTGAAGATCGATGCTTGATTACGTACGTATGTACTGTACGTACGTACATACGTTTGAATCAATAAGTAACGTGCGTGCTAAGGTAATTTGGTATACAAGTATACGGGTATATTGTACAGTACTCGAAAAAATATTTTTTTAAAATTAAAGAATTGAAAAATTTTTTATATTTGCGAAATTTAGTTTTTTTAATGTCTATATAATCTATTAGTCGTCTATTTTATTAATTTAAGTAGTAGTTATATAAATTATATATAACCAAATTACAATTACATAGTTACAAATTATAAGAATATAACTCTTTATATATACAACTCTATATATTTTCTATTTAAGATTTTTTTTTGTTTAATTCTATTTCTGCAAATTTTCTATAATAAATAAATGATTTATATTCATCTTTTTCAACACCGATTCCATTAAGATAACAATATCCGACCATATTCGTTCCACCATTGTACCCCATCTTGGCAGATTTTTGAAAATAAATAAACGCTTTGTGTTCATCCTTTTCGACTCCAATTCCATAACGATAACAATGTCCAACATTATATGTTCCCCTGTAGTCTCCCATATCGGCAGATTTTTGATAATGAACGAATGCTTTATGTTCATCCTTTTCAACCCATTTACCATAATAATAACAACTTGCAAGAATGAGTTGAATCGTTGAATTGATTTTATCATTTAAACAAAAATTGACAATATGATCGGGATTTTGTTTCTTATTTATTAGAAATTGTGCTATTGTATTAAGAACTGAACGAGAATATTTTCCTTTCAATGTTTCTTCATTATATAAATTGCACATTTCTTTAATAATTTCATATAATTTGTTATCTTCTAAATATAATTGAGTAACTTCGTCATTTATTCGAGTAAAATTTGATGAGCTGTCAAGCTTTTCGGATTGTTTTACAAACAGATTATTATAAATTGGCATTTTTGTAGCAGGAAAATATGTTTACATATTCGATATTGGAGGCGTCAAATTTATTGAATTTTTGAAGGTTTGTATTACATTACACAGCATTAATTTCATTACATCTAATTTAACGGTTATTGGACAATGCATATGTTGTGAATGGCACCGATGTTGTGAAAGGTAAATTGCCACTCCGGATGTTGTGAAAGTGGTAAATTGGCACCGGAGATTTCTGCGGTCCCCGAGGTAGTACAATCCCGAAAATATAACTTTGATACCATTGTGCTATTCTATTTATAAAATTAGATCTAGGTCACGATCTAACTTCTATTTCCGGTGTCATTGATTTTTAAACGATAGACAATAATTTATTTGAATATAGTATTTGTTTGCATTTTCTAGAAAAAAAAATCTTGTAAGCCATAATCATTCTCTTGATTAGCATTAGAGATAACGATAATTCGCCCAGTCCAATCCATAAGAAGTCTGGTCTTGAACTAATCTAAAAACAAGCTCAAGCCTCATTAGAAACCTGTCCGACCTTAGTGTTTTATCTAAATTTGAAACATTGTTAGCGTTAGGGCGTAAAAAAAATCATATTTGATTTAAACCCACCAATCGAAGTATGTAATAATTATAATGATTATTCTTTTGATTGTAATTTGAGCAAGAATGCAATCTTGTGATTGGTTAGTTTTCCGAACTAGCCATAATAAGTCTGGTCCAGATCATCCCTAGCCAGGTATATAATTGGTAATTTTAAATGTTCTAGAAACGATCCATTTTTTTAATTTGCTAACTTTAATATGTGAAGGTAAACCCTACATGCTAAAAAAAAAAAAAAATTTTTTTTGTGTATATGAATAATTTATTAATAGAAGCACAGTATTTGCACCCTTAATTAATTTATTATCTGTGTTGATTTGGTAAATAAATAGTCTCTTATTCAAATCGATTTAACCAATAAGTGTAACAATAATTATGTTTTTAATCGAATATTTGAAATATCGATTAATATTAATACGTAATTTCTTATTTATTTATTGCGGTCATAGATTGTGTCTTCTTGCAGATTATCAGAAAAAAAAAATCAGTTGATTTCTGATTCCTGATTCCTGATTCCTGATTATTCGGAAAAATAAATATACAATCTTAACTATGCACCTGTAAAAATGGTGAGAAACTTAATTAATTAATTAATGGTACAGTCCTTTGTGCTAAAGTAGTCGGGTTGGTATGAATCTAGAATTTGGGATTTAGAATACCCTATAGATTAGATAGTAGATTAGATAATAGATTAGATCAAAGAGCATGGAGTATACATCGATATAGAGCATAGAGCAATAAAATTGCGAGGTAAGTAGATCTGACCAAAAAAGAGTAAACCTTGCGAGTGTTGAAATTTTCGAGCAAAAATCAGGAGTTTACCATCGATGGTTTAAAATTACTGAATAGAAATTCAAGAATATCTATTAAAGTAGAGAGCTGAACTATCGCTATTACCTATCTAGATTAAGAATTTGTGCCACTTTCCGATTTTTATACGATGTTAAAAAAATAATGAATATATGACATAACCGAATTTTTTAAATTTATTATAAAATCAAAACATCTTCACATTAAAATAACTTTTTACTTAAAAAGCTTTTATTGCTTTTTTTTAAATTAAAATTTAATTATATATAAAAAACAATTTTAATTAAAAAATTATTAAACTTTTATTGAAAGCAATTATTTTGTGATCTTCTGTACAAATTCGATATTTATACCCTCTAAATTAATTTTTTAAAATTTTGAGTCGAAGCATATACAACTTCAAACATTGATTATTTAAGGACTCCGTTTAATTCCATCTCTGCACATTTTCGATAATAAATAAATGCCTTATATTCATCTTTTTCGATTCCAATTCCATTGAGATAACAAAATCCAACATTATAAGTCCCATTTGCGTCACCCATTTCCGCTGATTTTTGATAATAAATGAATGCTTTATTTTCATTCCTTCCAACACCAATTCCATTTTCATAACAATATCCAACCATAAATGTTCCATCAGTATGACCCATTTCAGCAGATTTTTGTAAATAAATGAATGCCTTGTGTTCATCATTTTCAACTCCAATTCCATTAAGATAACAATATCCAATCATATATGTTCCTCTATCGTGTTCTAACTCGGCAGATTTTTGATAATAAATGAATGCCTTATGTTTATCTATTTCAACCCATTTACCATAATAATAACAACTTGCAAGAATGAATTGAACTGTAGGATTGTTTTGATCATTTAAACAAAAATTGACAATACGATCTGGAATTTGTTTCTTCTTTATTAGAAATTGACCTATTTTATTAAGAATTGAATGGGAATATTCGCCTTTCAATTTTTCTTCATTATATATATTACACATTTCTTTAACTATTTCATTAAGAAAATCTTGTAACTTGTTATCTTCTAAATATAATTGGGTAACATCATTATTTATTTGAGTAAAATCATTGTTGATTTTTTCTGATTGCTTTACAAGTAGGTTATTACAACTTGTCATTTTTTCGCAATAATATGCTTCGTACGTATATATCGATATTGAGGTATCAATTTATTAAATTTTTGTGTGTTACATCGTACAGCATTCATTTTATTAACATCCTAATTTATTGGCAGTTTTAAAATACGTACGTACGTAGATGGGTTAGTCGGCGAAAAAATGTCGTGGTCCCGTGATCGCTGACCAGTCTAACTAGTCGAATAATATTAATATCAGATATGTATGGATAATCATAATAATGATTATTACATCACACATTATTAGACTATTTTGACTGGTCAACGATCACGGGACCGCGACATGATTAACCCACTATGAACGTACGTACGTACGTACGTAATTGCACCTATATTTATTTATGGGGAATTTACAAATAAGTGCCCAAAAAAGTAAAATAATTACATGTAAGTGCCCTATTTTTAGAAAAATTTACTATATCTTATGATACAGTGAACGAAATTTAATGGTTTGGATACCATTCGAATCGTCTCGTCAAGACGGATCGAATGGTACTAAAATTGCTAAATTTAAATTACTGAATAACGAGATATCACGATTTAAACAGATTTTAGAAAATGTTGAATAACTAGCAATCCAGTAATTTAAATTTAGCAATTTTGCTACCATCCGATCTGTCTTTACGAGACGATTCGAATGGTATCCAAACCATTAAATTTCGTTCACTGTATCATGAGATATAATGAAATTTTCTAAAATAGGACACTTATATGTAATTATTTTACCATTTTGGGCACTTATTTGTAAATTCCCCCTTATTTATTTATAATTGTTATACGTATTAACTAGTTGGTTCCGGACATACAATGCACCTATTAAATAGTAAAGATCAAACAACTTTTTAAAAAATTTTCGACCTAAGGTATTTATGATAGAGATGAGTTATAGTTCGAGTCAAATCAAGTCGACTTGATTTAAGCGAAGCATTTTTTGAAGTATTATCTAAATTGCAGTCGATACAATCAGTTTAGTTGAGTTTTATTTTCTGAAGTTATTAGTCACGCAAGTCAAATTAAATCTTATTTTTAATTAGTATTATAGTTACGAAAATTTTTATAATACAGTAAATTCTATTCAGAAACTACTGTTCTTGTCATCATTTTAGATTTATGAGTTATTTCAATATCTCTTCGCGTTTAGTTTATAATCGTGGATTACAATATTGTGTAGAATTCTGATTTTAACAGCTTTATATGAATATTTTTGGTGGTTAAATACCGGTATTTATGAATTTGACTTCGAATACTGATGAAATGAATAAATGAGGCAAAAGAATTCCGAGATTCAGGCTTTTCAATTTGATGATTCGTTAATTAAGACATTCGTGATCAGATTTTTAGATGATCAAAAGCCTGAAATCTGGATGACAAAGTCAACACATAATCTTGGTTTCCTTTTTAGACAAATTTGTATGTGATATACTGTACCATCGCTATGTAGATCTTTATTATAGTTATGTTATGGATCAATGCATTATTAATATTAATAGTTAACAGTTAATTAATTAATTAATGTCTATAACTTCGAAATTATTTTCTATTTACAAAATTATTTTTTCTGTCGTTCGATATTCGGTTGTTCAATTCGACGTCTCTTCCCTATGATTCGTAGAATTTCATCTTCATGAAGACCTTCGTTCCTTAATAATTCTATCTGGCATTCTTTATTATTTTCGGGAACTCTGTAAGAATATTTTAAAAACGTAGTTTTTCCATAATTCTCTGGTACACGGAATAATTCCTATATGACAAGTAAAATCGATAAGAAACAAAGAAACTACAATGAAAAATTATATTTATTACATTACATACAGTTTGGCGGCGCCGTTTCATGTTCCATCTGACGGCGAAAGGAACATATGTCATTACTTTTTCTTTAGTTTCATCTTCATCAACGTAGCGTTCCATAAATAAAAGTTGAGAATTTTTTGGAATTGGATTCTTATCTGTAACATAATCTCTCACCCATTTGTAATTATAATCCTTTAGGATATTGATTTAATCAATAAATAATTTAATAAGTATAAAATAAATTTTTACATTTATATAATTAAAAAAAAATTATACAAACCCCTTTACAATCATCAAATGATTTAAGATTTGATAATCTTTCAGCAGTTTCTGACGATGGAACATATAACATTAAAAATTTCTCATCACCGGACACCACTGGGTTAATCAACGCCTTACTGATTCGCTCTTGTCGATTTTTCCCACGTTCCTAATAAAAATATTAAATGTTTAATGATAATTTTAATTAAATATTCGAGTGATGATTTTATGAAAATATTAATGTATCAAACACCAACTCACCTCATCATCTTCCAAGAGAAGACCTTCCCAAGGATCACTATCAAAGCTGGCCTGTACAACTACAACGTGATTATATTCAAATTCAGGAAATATAGAAAGAATTTGTTCTGGTTTTGCTTTTGGATTTTTGGGATGTTCAAGTTTCTTAAGAAATTCCGGATCATTTACAATTCTAAAGGATTCTTCAATCTCGGCAATTTGTTCATCATGACTTTGTTCTAAATCCATCTGATTAGCTTTTAAAGTGGCCATGCTATAAAATGTTTAATAGATGAACATTTTATATCAATAATAGAAAATAAAAATAACAAAATATATCATACTGTAAATACTCACCGACTTTCCATTGTTTTATCAGTAATATCACCTCGATGTACGGTTTCAGATGCACTTATATACTGTGTCATACGCAGCCATGGTCTAGGACCATTTGAATACCTTTTCAGTCGTGCTATACCCATAATAACGTTTGCATGATCTTTGGGTGGAACCACCAAACAAGTATCTTTATGGTCAAGATGACCGATTTTTTTGGGATTTATGTCTACCAATCAACCAAAATAAAAAAAAATTTAATGTATAATTACTAATTTAAAAGTTTCTGACGAAGTTTCCGAAAATAAAGAACTTTAACTAACCATAATCTTCTCCGTAAAATGCACTAGGAATAGTACTTAAGTCGTATACCATCCCTAAATCGGGGTCACTGTGTAGAGGAAGAAGTTTTGACCGAAACGTACGCGAAGTACGATTTATATCGGTTATTCGTTCTAGATCGGGTTTCCATCTTAGATCAAATGGAGGATCAACGGGTGGAGGAATCAAATGACGAAATTTCATCCCACATATATAACTATAATCATTACGAACTGTTCTTCTCTGAACGTTATGACTTTTAAGATAGTGAAAAAAAAGTTAACTAAAGGTATAAACAATGCAAGAAAACTACTATCTTAAATGTAATTACTTTGGTCTTGCTGACATTTTGATCTAACTTCTGAACTTGAGAAAATTTTATGACATAAGAAATCACGATTGATAACAATTCATACATCACACATGTTAAAAGTTCTTTTTTGGCAATCATTAATGATTTTCAAGTGCTGAAATGGGAACCACGTGCGCACATACTGTACGTATGTTCTACGTATGTCTTACGAGCAGAGGTCTTTTTCGATTTTTAACAGCTGCCCTTACGTGTTAGGTGCGTAGAGAGTGCGTCGGGGGTGCGTCAAGTGTAACCCAGATTTACATGAGGAGAGCATCCTCCTGCATTGCGAATCCTTAGTAGAATTTCCGATTATATAATATAAATTATTAGGCCATGCAAAAAAAATTTTTCGTTTAACATTACCCGCCGACCCAAATTTAGCAAAAACTTAAAAAATTTTTTTTTTTTTTTTATAAAAACAATTTGGTTTAAAATGATAATACTAATATATATTTTAATAAATTTAATAAATCTGGCTTAAAAAAATCAACATTTGCCTAATACAAATATAAAATATATATGACCTAACTTAATAATATGATATTTAACTAGTAACTATTATAATATGAACGAATATTTAATGTATTTAATTATGAAAAAAGTTGATTTATTATAAATAGTATATTTTTAATCATTATCAAGCCGTCTATAAAACAATATAATTAATTAATATATTTATTTAATATAATTAGAATTTAATTTAAAATTTTATTTTTGTACTAACTTTTTTTTTGTTTTTGTGAATACGTGCTATAAATTTTAAGGACTTTCCACGAGTTGGTGTTTTAACACCTTTTTGTGTACATTCTGTGCATAATGGATATTGAGTAGCTGGAATTGGAGTAACAATATCAGTATCACCGCAATTAAAACATAGCAATGAAAATATTTGGGCAGAGTAATAAGCCTTTTCCATCGGAGAATTACATGTTAATCCATCATTTATAAACACCTTTTCAAATAACTGTTTAATCGTTGTTTTGTCAGCATCAAGGCTTGATAAACTTTTGGTTTCGGAATCATAATCACTTTCTTCACTATTTACTAATTTATTATTTATAGATTCACTAGAATTATTATCATTCACTTTACAATTTGCTAGTTCATTATTATCATAATTACTTTCTTCACCACTTATTAATTCATTAATTATAGATT
>CAJVPY010000655.1:0-24638 GCA_910591965.1 Dentiscutata erythropus
AATAGTGGAGTCCTACAACGCTAATAAAACTTTCTATATACTTCTTTTTGTTTATTCGTAGTAGTTTTCTTTTTTTTTGAAAAGTACTTTAAACTTTATAGTTATCAAAGTGGCAAGTAAATGCTGTAGCAGAATTTTTTACAGCAGGAATCATGATAATTCTAATGCAAACCAATTTGACCTTAATCACATACTGTAGTTATAGGAATAGCAAGCGCTATAAGTTCTGTGACATAATTTTTATGGTAGAAATCACAAATTAAATATAATTACTATGATAATTCCTATACAAATTAACTCTATATGCGTTGGTCACTGGAATAGTAAGGTTTGAATAGAATTTTATAGCAATTCGTGATATGAATAATTATAATTCTAATGCAAACTAATTCAATCTTAATTACATAGAAATAATTAAACTAAATCAATCACATATGCTATAGTCACCAGAATAGTAAGTTCTGTAACAGAATTTTAAAGTAATTCATTATAAGAATTATGGTAAATTCAATGCAAACTAACTCAACCTTAACTGCATAAAGATTAGAATAACTCCAATGTAAACTGACTCATCGGAATAGCGAATAAATTCTGTTATAGAATTTTTTACAGTAGAGATCATGATAATTCTAATTCAAACTAACTTGACCTTAATCACATATGGTACCGTAGTCACCAGATTAGCAAGTAACAGAATTTTTACAGTAACTCACAATAGAAATCATAATCCTGATACAAATTAACTCAACATTAATCGTATATATGTGTTATTGGGCTAGCGAGTAAGTTTTAGAGAATATTTTGCAATAGCTTATAATTGAAATTATAATGATCCTAATACAAACTATGACCATACACTGTAGTTACAGTACATATCACTCTGGTTATATAACGACATCATACTAAAATCTTTCTATACCGACATTTTTTTTCAAAAATTTAATATAAAATGTCGGTATAACTCACTGTATCGACATTTTGAATTTTTTTATTAATGTCTCAAAAATGTCGATATAACCAGAGTGACGTGTATCTCAAATGAAATTACGATAATCCTAATCAACCTTAACTGCATACCATGGTTAGAATAGCAAGTTCTGCAACAAAGTAACTCATGATAGAAATCAATTGAAATCACAATGCAACTTATTCAACTACATGCTTTAGCCACAAAATATAAGTTCTGTACCGGAATTTTGTAAGCATTTCATAATAGAAATTACGATATTTCAAATACAAACTAATTCAATCTAAACATACTTTGTTGTTACTGGAATAGCGAGTAAGTTATGTAAAAGGATTTTGACTGTAATTCATAATAGAAGTCACAATGTTTCCAAAGCAAACTACATTATACAGTAGTAAAGTTTTATTAATAATTTGCTGTCACAAAATGCGCAAAATAAATTCAGGACTATGAGTACGAAGTCTAGAAGATTACGATATAAAATTTATAAACTACACTTTGGCCTATAATACAGTAATATACAAAGTAATTTGACAATCAACAAAATAGTTCAGAAGTCAGATGAACTACAATAGCAATACAAGAACCTCTTGTTTGGTGATTAGGCTTTACAGCTGCGAAGGCAAAGCAAGGAACTCCTGTTTGTGATTCACGAAGATAGCAGCGCGAGGACCTTATGTTGGGTGATTGGGCTTCGTGGCTATATGGCAATGCAAGAACCTCTTGTCTGATGATTAGATACCAGATGCAAGGGCTTATTGTTTGATGATTAAGTTTCATGACTGCAATTACAGTGAAAGAACTATTGTGTGGGATGGGCTGGCCCGTTCCGCACCCTACCTACAAATAAATAATATAGTCAATTTTCATTACAACTATGTGGCTTCTTTACAACATGTTACTTCAGGGTCATGAATTTGTAATTTATTATAAGGTGTGAATGGCCAGTTTAGGCAAAAATATTTATTTGGAGTTTAGATACCCCAGCATGTATGATATCGAGTCTGTTATTGATAGAAAATAAATCTGTTTTTCTTGTTTAATAGTCACCTGAAATTACTAGCAAATATTATTTTACACGAACATATGGGCTGCCGTCAATAGAAATCAGGTAGATTGACATTTTAAAAAAAATCCATACCTCAACTTTCACAGCTCATATCTCGATGAATTTGGAAGCTAGCTTGATTATTTAATATTCAAAAGAAAGAATAAGTTCTAAGCTTTCTTTTGAATATTTAATCATCAAAATCGCATCAAAATGCATCGATATATTAGCTGTGAAAGTTGAGGCATAGATTTTTTTTTAAAATGTCGATCTGCCTGATTTCTATTGACGGCAGCCCATATGTTCTGAACTTGTCTCATATATCGTACTGGTCCTATGCTGCGTTGCACGCTTCACAGCTACCCTAATTAATTAATAAAGATATCAAAGAATGTCAGAAAGTAATAGTCTGATCACTATATAAAACATAACGTCTCTACTTTCCTTAAGATCCTACTATTATTAAATATGAATTCCCTAAAAAGAACATTCATTCCACGTAACTTTTGCTATGTCCGAAGCTAATTTTAACGCATAAATATTGCTCTCCTAATTTTGAACGTAACGCTGTAAAAAGTACAGACAATACGTATGCGAAAAATCTCATGATTTTTATGTTTTAAGTTAAAAACTTGAAGGTTTAGTAAAATCATTTATAAGAAACATTATAAACTATAAAATTTACCAAAGATAAACATATAATTATTCTACGTTTTTATATGATCGCATGACAGGGTTTTATGACTTATAATCACTACTTTAATCAATAAAAAACCGAGTTTTTATCAATGCAAGTTATTTCCTCGGCAGCGCTTGTTATTTCCCGGACTTCCGGGGAAATAACTTGCGTTGATAAAAACTCGTTTTTTTTTTTATTAATTAAAGTAGGATTATGAGTCATAAAACTCCGTCATGACATCTTATAAAACGAATAATAATACCCTTATTTCGCCGCACAGGGAAATATCTCCACCTGCTGTGGGTCCTTCGGGCCCCCAGATGACCGGGATGTACCTCTTATTCCCGCCGTTGCGGGAAATAAATAATACTTATCCGCCAATGTCGCAAATTTATTAATCCAGTATATATTTGAAATATGCTATTTAGTTCTTATTAGATTTCCTATTTACATTTACTTGGACCATTTGTTAACTATATGCGCAGCTACCTTATTATATATTACGGAAATTTTAATGTAAATAATTATTGGTGGAATGATTGTCGGAAATGACTGTCATTAAAATGACTATCGGTGAAATGGCTTTCAGTGAAATAATGGGTAGGTAAAATAACTGTCGGCAAAATAAGAGTCGGTAAAATAACTATTCGGTAAATTGATTATCAGCAAATTACATTGTCGGTGGAACGACCCGAACTTCAGGGAAAATGGTATGTCGGGGAAAAGAGTATGTTGGAGAAAATGGTAAAAATGGTATGTCGGTGAAAATGGAATGTCGGTAAAAATGGTATATCGGTGAAAAGGATATGTCAAAGAAAAGGATAAGGCGGGGAAAAGGAAATCTTAAGAAAAGGGCATGTCGGGGTGAAAATGGAATGTCGGTATGTCGATATGTCAAAGAAAAGGATAGGCGGGGAAAAGGAAATGTCAAGAAAAGGGTGTGTCGGGGAAAAGGATATGGAGTCTTTTCCTTGAAAATCACCCTCCGACATTTCTGATCGGGTTAATTTGGACAAAAACAAATCCGTATATTAGTTCACGTTTATATTTAATCTCTTTTTGCTTTATTGATTCGAAACTTTATTCTATAAACTATTGAACCATGAAGACAAAAAGGGTTTACATATAAACATGAACTAATACACGGCTTTGTTTTTGTCCGAATTAGCCCGATCGGAAATGTCGGAAGGTGATTTTGCCCATATGTCGGGGAAAAGAGTATGTCGGAGAAAATGGAATGTCGGTAAAAACTGTATGTCGGTGAAAATGGAATGTCGGTATGTCAGTGAAAAGAATATGTCAAAGAAAAAGGCGAGAAAAGGGAATGTCAAGAAGAGGGTATGTCGGGGAAAAGGATATGTCGGGGAAAAGAGTATGTTGGAGAAAATGGAATGTCGGTAAAAATGGTATGTCGGTGAAAATGGAATGTCGGTATGTCGGTGAAAAGGATATGTCAAAGAAAAGGATAAGGCGGGAAAAGGAAATGTTAAGAAAAGGGTATGTCGGTGAAAAGGATATGTCGGGAAAAAGCTATGTCGGGGAAGGGGTTGTCGGGGAAGTGGTTGTCGGGAAAATATTGTCAGGGAAATGGTTGTCGGGCAATATTTATACATATACCAAAATACCACGGATTGTATGCGGCATCTTCCTTATATATGTATGTATTTTAATACTAAGGCATCACCAAGGATTAGTTTCGCAACGTAAGATTTTAGTGCGATAATTGTTTTTTTATAATGGTAGAACATCACAATACAGTACTGCAGTATATGATATTATTACATATTGACTATACTGCTACATTATTACCGAATGGTCTTAATTCACCGAGCTCAAATGTATACGTAGTTACCGATAATATGAATCAGATATGATTTCGGGTAATAATTTATATATATCTTATACGTTTAATCTTCAATTAGATAAAATTTTGAATGCAGGTTCTAAACGTTTATACGTACAAAATCTTACAACTGGTCGACTAAAGTAATGTATATAATTAATGTTGTTGCTTTTTAATTATTAAATAGGTCTTGCGAATAGGTAATCTTCGCTAGTGGCTTTATTGTTTTAATAATGCTGTGCATAGTAGTATTGAGATAAATTTTTGATATCGATCTTTATCAAATATTATGACTATCATGGCTATTCATTAAATTCTTATGACGCAACCATCTCAGTATCGAATAAAGTAGCCAATTATTGATTGACATTTGTATCTGTAAAGTAAGAAAATGACATGTGTCAGTTTAAATCGGTCGATTGATAAAAAATAAATTAAAAATAAAATTAAAAATTACTAAATAAATAACGAAAAAATTTAAAGAAAAAAAATGCACCATTTGGTTTACCGACAATTACTCTAAAAACACTTCCCCGACAACTATTTTCCCGACAAATATTCTCCGCCATAACCATTTTCCCGATAACCATTTCCTCGATAACCATTTCCCGACATGATCATCTCCCAACATGACGTGATTGTTGGGGAAATGGTCATGACGTAGAAGTGATTGCCGGTGAAATGGATGTCGGGAAATTGGTTATGGCGGGGAAATATTTTTGCTGAAAAATAGTTGTCGGGGAAGTGGTTGTCGAGTAATTGTCGGTAAACCGCACCATTAGATGCCTAAATGTTAAACGCAAAGCTTAATCAAACAAATATATTCAAATATTCATGTATATTTTGGTAATGTGATTAGAAATTTCATCATATTAAAAACAAATTTCATCATATTAAAAACATATGCACAATTTCTTGAGCACAACGAATTATTTTTTCTCAAATATATGACTTTACCGCAAATTATGTCAAAAATTTTTCAATACGTATAACGAATTTGCAGACCTAAATTAATCTTATCTTGATTAAATATGCGTGTTTCGAGTCATTTTCAATTTTCACCAATTAAAAACAATGACTCGAGCGATTCTTATTACAGATCATAAGATTCCTCAATGTGATTTGCTAGTGATTGAGATGCAGTTCAATCATTTCGATTAATTAGAGATTATTATGATTTTAGCCAGTCAGAGTAATTTTGTATATAAAGCCAAGCAAAATTTAATTACTGTTGAACCTCTCAAAACCGATATGCATGTTTTGTAACAATATTGAGAGGTTATCAATTATGAAAATGGTATAAACTACTAGGTTTATATAACGGAAACGAACTTTGTAAATTAATTTTTTTTATCAGATTTGACAGGCAATCAATTTTGACAAGATCGGTTTTGGGAAGTTCAACAATGATTGGTTTTTATTTTTATAACATGTTTTAAGGGTTTAAAAAATTTTATATAAATATTTTATATATATATTATATATGAAAAAAAAGCCAACCAGCCGGGTCTACTTAAAAGTTTCCAAGTAATTAAATGGGCATGGCCCAATTTTAAAATTCCATTATTTAATTAATTGTATATAGTATTGTATAATATTAAGCTATTAAATAATAATTTTAAAAATCTTCAATTAAAAAAGATGATAAGGGATTATTTTAGATGGATCTAGATTTCATATATATATACTGTAGTATATACTGTATATAGAATATATCTTATAATATATATAGTTATATATATTTTAGTATATACAGTACAGTATATACTATGGTAGAAATTCCCCAAAATAATTATAAATCAATATACTGTAAGAAAAAATACTTCAGAATAAAGATATAAAAATAATACAGTAGTTATACTGTAATACGTAATTAAAAAAATTCCAGTATTACATTTTTACTACAGTATATTATAGTTTATAAGATATAGTATAGTTCTTTGTGTGGTTTATCTTTCTAATTTAATTCTAATTTAATTCTAATTTAAATAACTTACTATAGCATATAAAGTAAATGCGTGCAAATTACATACGTACGTACGTACATAACTGATACGTTGTATTGTGTGTATGTACAAATATGAATTATACGCAGTAGATGTATAACTTGCCAAGTATACTTATTTAGAATATATTGTACGTACGTACGTACGTAACGTACCTTCTTTCCACACGTTTTTTTTAACATTGTCTTTCTTTTAATTCCTTTGTCTGTTTCAAAACTATAACCTTCCAAAAAATTCATTAAAATTTAAAAGATTTTAATGGTACATTAAAATAACAATAAGATGTTAAATTTTTTTGTGGTATAGTTGGATATAAATTAGGAAATTGAAAGAAAGCGACAATTTCGAAAAATTTAGAAATAAAGATTAAACAGTTTCATGTTTGAATTCGTTAGTTTACCACCCTTATCTTAAAAAATTACAATGTTATCCCACAGATATTTTTACAAAGTGTACAGATATTTATTTTATTAAAATGGTAATAAATAAATTTTATTTTTTTCTATTATGTATCAAACTTATCAAACTATAAAAAATTTTTTTCGTTATTTAGTTTTTTGTAATGGCGTCAAACGTGGCGATTTCTGTATATGCAAATCAAAGATACGTATTTAGGGAATTTTATTTTAGGAATAAACAAATAAAATAATCATCCTAGCTTTTCTTAAAATAGATGACGATTTTTTCTAAATTAATTTTGTTAACTGTTAATGGGATTGATTTACCGGAAGAATTACGGCAGCACGTACGGTACAATTATGCCGTAGTTTGTAGTTAACTATATAGCAGTTATATAAATATCAGTGTATATACAGCACAACTACGTACGTACGTACGTACGTAAGTAAATATGTTTTATACGGGATATCTTATCAATAAATGCGCCTAAAGCTGCAAAAAAACGCACGTAGTTCATACAGTTGACGATTACAAAAATTAAAGAAAATGATTTAATTAAACAAATATCATTGAATTTACAAAATTTTTTAATAAACTTAATACAGAAACATAAATAAAAAAAAAAAAAAAAATTTAATTAATATATTTTATGGAACAGTTTCGAATCGAAATTAAAAATAAATTTAAAGCTGCAATTAAGAACTAAAAGAGGAATCTATTTTTAGAGTTGTATAACGTGGCTTTTTAATCGTTGATCTATGCTTAAATCTATTTTTACCTATAGATTGTTTGTTTTTGTTCTATTTTTAACAAAGTTTTGCCCAAAAAAAAAAAAGAATTAACTTGAAACATTTTAATTTGTAGATCATTCTAACGTGTGAAATATATTATACAGCATTATTATTATTTTTTTTTAAATTAATAACTTGAATAATAACTTGAATTACACTTTTTTTTTTGAGAACCCCATTTTGATCTAAATTTTGGACTTTTGATTTTTATCAATGTACCTGAAACTTTAAAACCTCAAAACTTTTATCGTGCACAATTATTCGTTCATTTTGAGAACGAATTAAGGATTCACACATTTCAAAGTGGTTACGATCATGTGCACAATTAGAGAACGCGTAGTACAAAACAAGTAATTACCATCGGATTTACGAATTGAAACAATTAATCTTATTAATCTTATTAATCTTGTTAATCTTGTTGATCTATAGTACTGTAGTATGTTTTTTTTTATATATGTATATATATTTCAACTATTTCAACTTGAACAGATGAACAGATTAACATTATCTACGGAAATTACCGGATATTAAAGTCATTTGTTATTGTTGGCCGAAAAGAAAAAAATTTATATACATCAATAAAGAGATCGAAAAATAATAATATTCGGGTATACGTACTATTCATGAAAAAATATTCATGTACTATAAGTAAACAAAATCTAAACAATTAACATTTTTACTGATTCATCATTATTTATCATTATTCATCTTTTATGAAACCGTTCTATTTCAAGAAAAGTAAATAGATCTTTGAAAGTTTTGAAGAAATATTCGTATTAATATAACTTTATAAAAAAATTATAATAATTTTATAATAATTTATAATGATTTTATAATAATTTATAATGATTTTATAATAAAATTATAATGATTTTATAATAATTTATAATGATTTTATAATAATTTTATAATAATTTATAATAATTTACAGTATAATGGCTTTATAATAAATTCACAGTATAATAAATTTATAATAAATTCACAGTATAATAAATTTATAATAAAGTTATACAGTATATAAGTGTATTGTAAACCAATGAAAGGCTTTCGAGTTATATGATCAAAAAGATAAAAAAAAAAAAATCTTTGAATTAAAAAAATTTCATAAAAGGTTAAGATTCAAAAATAATAAAAATAAATTCAATTAACTGCATAAATCATATGATATAAATCTTATCAAAGTTATACAGTGCCAAAGAAAAAAAAAACAATTGGAATTAACCGAAATTTCTTTAGATTGGTGTATGTATGTATGTATGTATGTTACAATGTTGAATAAACAAGAAAAGGCGTCGAGTTCACGCCCTCTTTTTATAAAAAAAAAGGTCAAATGAATGTCTAAAAGCTTTTTTTTTCACACGTAAACCATTTTAATTCCATAATGGGTCACATAATATATGATATAATTGCATGATATAAATAAAATTAGGGATAGATTGATAGTTTACGCGATATATGCAGCATATACACGAAATAAAATATTCTACAAAGAATAAAGAATAATCAGTACTTTTTTGGTTGGTCACAAAAAAAAAAAAAAAATTTTTTTTATACAATTTTAAAATAATTTATATTAGATATATTATATATAATATATAATATTAAATACAATAAATCAAAATAAATCAAGCAAATTGAATAAATTGGATCAAAAAATACAAACAGAGATAATCAAAAAAAAAAAAAAAAAAAAGAGACAAAAAAAGTCGCGATTGGTTCTTAAGAGTAATGTGAAACCGTTTTGACAGAAATGATAAATACGTGTATAAATAAATGGTCAAAAAGAGAAAATTTGCCGGACTCAACATGATCCTTATATAGCTCAGAAATCTAACCGATTATTATTATTATTTTTTTTAATAATAATAATAAAGAAAATTAATTACAGTATACAAGTATTACATAAAATAATTATTATCAAACAGGTAATAGTTTACTGTTTTAGAAAAGCGAATTAGAAATTTGATTATAATACATTATATACATTATTTAATTTTTTGTACATACAGCATTATTAGAATATATATATACCTGATACTATAATGATAAATACAGAAATACAAGTAAATCACGTCGCATACTTTATTGTTGTTAAAAAAGTATTCGTCCAAATTGCTATGTGAAGTTAATAAAAAATGAAACGGAGAAGTAAAGTTCCGTAAATAAAAGAATTTATATGGTAGAGTGACTGTAGAATGCAAAGAAAATAAGTTTATTTTTACAACACATATAAATTCATTATAAAATTTTTATTATTGTGAATTATATACTGTGCGCGTTCTCTCTTTTAGTCACATGATCGGAATTACCGGAGCTTTGTATGGCTTGAACGGGCTGATTTTGATATAAATTGAACTAAATTTGATCTAAAATAATAAAAATAATTTAAAAAGGAGAGATCATCGTCCAAAATAGGGCACATAAAGGATGATAGTGGCTTGACAATCATTGGTCTTTTTTGATCAACTGCTAACGTGGTGTAAAAAATATTGTGGTAACGGTAACTCGCATGCATTAAATAATTGTACTTACGAAATTATTCGGAAAGAAAATAAATTAATTTACATAAATTTGTAAGGAAAAAGAATTGATTAAAAGATGTAATATTCGGAGATGTAAGTTTCTTGATAAATTTACTATAATTAGCAAGAATTATCAAGTATATTGTTACGTATTAAAAAATTCATTTTAAAGACATGTTACACGGAAATTTCATGGAAATAATAATAAATATAGGTAGATTCTTTGAATCGTAAAATTTTATTCGTAAACGTATATCAACCATTATTCTGTAATTCTGCACGAATGCACACGAGAAATATCAAATTAATGTAATTAATATTTAAACTTTTTTTTTTTTTTTTTTTTCAAGATTCAAGAACAACAAAGAAAATAAAAAAGACAAAGTAAATCGAGAAATTTGTAACGTCACTTGTTTAGGTAACACTACCTGAGGACAAGAAAGACAAGAACACTGCGGAAATCACAAGGGCATTTTAACATAAGCATAATACAGCAGTAACAGTACGTAGTAATAGTAGTAACAAAAATAAGGGTACAAATAATGATAAGATCTTTAATCTTTTTTACATGTGTTTTTGAAGAGGTATTGTAGTGCAATCGCTTGTATGATATCATATTTTTGCGGAAAAATACAGTACATTTTAGCCAAGAAATTTTTTTTTTTTTTCATGACGAAGAAATAACGATACAATCAAACAAACAAATATACAAAGATGAGCATATATTATTGAGGTAGATAAATATAGGCATGTGAAAGGGGAACAAAAACCAGAGTTAAAGTGGTACCAATATATATTATGGTATCATTAAATTTTCCCCGTAACAAATTGGTTAAAAAGAAGAAATGCGCATGATTTATAAAAAGCATTAACGCCACAGATTTTTTTGATACGATTGTGTCACGATTAAGATGATTTTTTTGGGGTTCTTTTAGAAAAATTGATACCTCTACGTATGAGTATAGTATGAGTATATAGTATGAGTATAGTTAGATACTGTATACAGCTGTACAGTGTGTACTATATGTACTATATGTACTATATACGCATATACTTGATACGCAGTTTATATGCACACATGCATAACGCAGTTTATTATACGCAGTAGTCGTAGTGAGTACGTAGTAAACGTAGTGTGAGTACGTAGTAAACACATGTATGATTACTTATGAATACTTATGATCACTTATGATTACGTACAGTCAGTACACACAGTCAGTACATATGTACTGTACATTCATTATTAATTATACGTAGCAGGTAGTGATTTGGACATTTTGATAATCGCTAATGAAAAATTGGTTTAACATTGTAAATGTTAACGTTAAATGTTAATATATAAGTCATGTGATTTAAGAACCAGTAATAGAGAAGAAAATTTATATATTTTCTTCAAGGTAATATAAACAATTTAAGGTTTTTAACAAAGACCAAAGAAAAAAAAAGTATCTTGGAATTCTTCGAAGCACGTTTGCATGTGAGTTTATTAAAATTATGTCATACCTGTGTGTCGCTTGAATATCAGATATACAGAATAATAATAATAATAATAATAATCAAAATAATCAAAATAATCAGATATATACAAGATGACTCTTTGTCAATAGGAATTTTGACGATCAAATTATGAATCATATTAGATATTCCAGTATATATAATAACAATACCAAGAATTTTTATACGTACTTTTATATACCAAGAATAATCAAGAATAATGAAGAGATAATTAATAGGCTAAAAGTTATCATAATTGTTGATCGTTTATCACAATCGTCGCAATTGTTACAAAAAAAAAAAAACTAGGATTAGTAATTAAATATTCCGTCTTTGATAAATCACCAATTCCCGTTATATTAATTTTCGGGCTATCTCTAAATACGGAATGCTCGAAAGAATTATCTTGCATATAAGTTTATATTTATGATTTAATGTCATTATTAGTTAATAAATATAAAAGGGGGGTAACGTATCACATTACATGAACACAAAGTTAAATTTACCAAATTGAAGCACAATTAGGGTTGTGTGCTATGACGAATTGTGGCCTGACTCGAATATCTCGAATATATAAATGGAAAATTCAATAAAAAAAAAAGGTTCCCTCGTAATTTAAAATAGATAATCCCCCCAAAAAAGAATTTAAACCTTCGGATATTAAGGTATTACAATATTACAAATTGACATCATCAATTACCAAATTTATAAATCTTGCCACCCTTTCACATGAGCCACAAATTTGTAAGACAAAACCCTTTGTTTCAAGGTGTATTACAAAAATTATCATTTCAGTAAATTATATGGCGCATGTTTAATAAAGTTCAAACCGCAGTGCTTATTTTACTCTAAAAGTATATGCATGGCAAATTACGTGATAAAATAAGTAAGCATAGTTGTTTAACCATAGTTGTTTAACAAAAGATGTTGAATCAACTACCCTGCATCCTGAATAATCCAAAAAAAGTATTCAAACAATGAAAGAAAGTATTGTATAAATATTGTATATATAAAAAAAAAAATAAATAAATAAAGTTTGAACCAAATATCATGATGATATCTTGGGGCTCTGGGCTCTAAATTCATTTGATTGATAATCATTTTGTGGCACACAACTTTGTCTTTTATGCTTGTTCTTATGACTTTTGATAACGATAACGGGAAGAACAACTAATTTGATACGTCATTTAGTATCAATAATTAATAATTAGTAATTTGATAACGGTAATTTTTTAATTTTATTTTTTCCCACATTTTTTTTCGCCAAGTATTTTTTTAATCGTTTATAAATAGTTTATAAATCGTTTATAGTATTTTTTTAATCGTTTATAAATCGTTTTTAAATCGTTTTAGAGTTGTTTCATTTGCCCTTTTATTGAAATTTTTTGAAATATTATTCCCCCTTTGCCTTTTGCATTGTGATCGGCTAAATAAATAGAATTAAATTGTTTCACGTACGTACGTACTGAATGCACATAACAGATAAAGATAACTTTATGACGAATTTAGTGTTACACGAGCGCAGTAAGAATAATTCCGGTATTGATAATTCTTTTAACCATGAGAAAAATGAGAAAAGAAGTATAATACGTAGTAGTATAATGATATTTACTGCGCATACATAATAAAGTTTAAACTTACCAAGAAAGTATGTAAGATCACTCAGTGGGTGGGAAATTCTGGGAAAAATTCTGGGAAATCCTGAGCTTTTTAAAACAAAGGATGAAATAAAAATGCAAACAAAGAAGGAAAATTATCAATGCAGAAACAAACTTTAATAATTATAACAAAATAATAACTTCTATAACCATCCACATTTCTGGGTAACCGACAATCCATAATAAATTGTAAAGTTGTTTTGAGATCGCGTGCTTCGGATGTTTATTTTAGCGATTATAAAAAAAAAAATTTTTTTTTACAAATGTAAAAATGAAAAAAAGGGAATTTAAATCATCGATCAAAGATCTTCCTTCTTTTACTGTAGATAATGTAAAAAAATATAATGCAAAAAAGAATAATGTAAAAAAAGAATAATGACAATAATGCAAAAAAATCATGATATTATATTATTTATCATTTTTATCTAATTCATTAATTTACTGTAATTTACAGTCTAATTTGCAGTCCAATAATTTACAGTCTAATTCTAATAATTAACAATAATTAACAGTCTAATAATTTACATTCTAATAATTTACAGTTTAATAATTTACAGTCTAATAATTTACATTCTAATTAATTTTAGCGAAATTATTTATCAATTTCATCCAATTCATAGAATGTAAAATAAGTACTTACATACATTTCAATATTTGGAAAGAAAAAAATATATTGGAATGATCTTGAAAAAAATTACAAACGTTTTTTAATACAAAAAAAGATTTTCACTATTTGGATATCTTATTATACGAATTGGCTATTGTGGACAAAAAAGGAAATATCTATAAAAATTGGATTTACTTCTTTTATATATTTTTATATACTAGAAGAAAAAGAATTTTTTTTTTATTTACAAGATAAAATCCTCTTTCAAAATAAAAAAACGTGTTAGGAACTTTAGGTAAACAAAGGTGAAAAAAAATTATACTTGGTCTTTTCTATTTTTTGATTTCTGAACGTAGTAAATACTTTTTATGTAATTTAATGCGCCATAATGCTACATTATGTTCTATTACATGTTTCTTTTTTGATTTGTGTGTTACGTTTTTTTTTATTTATACATATTTTATTGTAAAGCCGCAATTTTACGTATAACAAAGTAAATTGGTACGAACGTACAAATATTCGTATAATAATAATCCAAATTAATGAGTATATATATATATATATATATATATATATATATATATATATATAATATATATGTATATGTATATGTATATGTATATGTATATGTATATGTATATGTATATGTATATATATACTGTATATATTTGAATATATGCTATCTTTTATGTAACACATTTAATTGGACGGTTTTGTTTAATTAATAATGTTACTTAGAAAAAAAAAGACCCTTTTTTTATTTTATAAAAATATCTTTGATGATCTTTTCTTGTTTTAAAGGGTACTTACGTACGCGAACACCCTAAAACTTTTTATCTAACACTTATCTTTCAATCGAATTGTTCCTTGTGCATACATAACTAGTAAATAATTTATTTATTTTTTATAAATTACTATATATATTTTGAAATAGGGTCTTATATATATCGGTTGTAGTAATTTTCTTATATAAAGAGAGCATCCTACTTGTACCTTTTCGAATAGATTTTTTTCATCATAAAAAAGTCTATAACAAAAACCAAAAAAAATTCCAGTATTAATCGTAAATAGAGACTAAATCGAATAGACCAAAAATTAATGTTAAAACGAAAAGAATCTTTAAAATTTACGTCTGAATATTTAACTCTATCGTCAATATATTTAATTCGCTAAACTTATTTAAATTGTAACCTTTCGAGCAAAACTTATTTAATTTTGCAAAAGCAAAAAGCAAAAAAAAGCATATTTAATTCGTTTACTTTCTTTATTTCTTTTTTCGATTCTTAAAGAAAGACATTTCAAATTCATATAAATAAATAAATTATATATATATATATTTATTTATTTATTATTTATTAAAACCATTCCGTCAATATTCAGTCAATATTCAGTCAATATTCAGTCAATACTCAGTCAATATTCAGTCAATAACTTCACTACCGTTACAACTATAACAATTATTTTTATTAGCTTAAAAAAATGACAGTAACAAGGCCTGGAAATCCTACTAGGTTCCCTGCAGCTCAAACTGATCTCTTGCGACGTACAAATTCTTCTCATTCTACGCAAACAAATTCAGCCAAAAGGAGTCGAGGTCCAATTAATAAAAGAGCTTGTCAACGTTGCAGGCAAGGAAAGATCAAATGTGACGGGGATGCTGAGACTGGAAAGCCTTGCTCAAATTGCGATCCTGATCTTTGCAAGTACGATAATTCCCCAAGAAAAAATAAACAAGTGGAAAATTTGAAGCAAAGATTACAAAAAGTTGAAGAACAACTTATCTTTATTTACAAAAGTTATAACGAAAAATTGGAATCTACTTTTATCGAAAAAGAAACTCTTTGTCTTTTATACGAAAATAAAGGACATTTTACCGATTCTACCGTATTTCAAGGACTAATTGAAGCAATAAAACAAAGTCACCTTGATAAGCAACTCTTATCACTTACTTATTCTCTCTTACAAAGAATTTCTACTCACAAAGACAAAATCCCTGAAATAATTAATAGTTTACAAAGAGTTCTTTACGCCGCTGCAGAACGGGCTAAAACTCTTTCTATTCCTTCTTCAAATGCTCATATCGAGCAACAACCATACGATACCTCTATAATGTCAGGTAGCGTTGACCCAACGATGGTATTAACTAATAATCCATCAAATTTATCAACAATTTCATCATTTGAAAATAATATGTGTCATAATTGTGAGACAAATGGTTTAAATCAAATTCATGCTTCTTCATCCGATGATGATGGATCTGAATCGTTTAGTGGTGGGTACGAATGTAATGATGATGGTAGCGGTGGACCTTCAACACCAAATGAACAAAGCCATCCAAATTGTTTTGAATCCAAACCATTTCAACAATCGAATGGATCTGCTCACCAACTATCAGGTTCATCACAAATATTAGAAGTACCTGATTATTATCCATTTTCTCCTTACAGTATTGCACCAGCCGATTATTCTTCTTATATCTATTTTGATCATCCTACCACATCTCCAACAGACGAGAATATATTTTTAAAACTTAGTTAATGCAATTAATGCGATTAAGAATTTATTTTAAGGAAAAAAAAATTCATAACTTTACTGTTTTGTTTTGTTTTTTTTTTGTTTTTTTTCATATAATTACAACATTACTACACTCAAATCGCATTTCCAAAAAATCAAATAGATAAAAAAATGCATGGAAATCTTTATTTTTTCTTTTCAAACAAAGGGATATTTGTATTGTACTGTACATAAGCATAAAAACTTTTTTTTTTAAATTTTGAAATGTAAACACTTTTGTATTTATGATATATAGTAAATTTCGTTTTTTGTAGTTTAAGAGTCATTTTTTATTTGATTTTATCATTAAAGAAAAAAAAAAAAATCATTTACGAAAAACTTTTAACGTATCGTCTTTTATTTTTGTTATTATTATTATTATTATTATTCTTTGTATATTTTCGTGCCGTGCGTGCGTAGACTTTTCTTTCGACTCTTGTTTCTTTTCTCAATCTTCAATCTTCAATCTTCTTTCTCATTTTTCATGACAGACAAGCAAGCAATTAATTAATTATCACACAATATCAAATCAAAGAGGTATATCGATATTGTAGTATATTGAACAATTTACTGTAGTATTGTGGCACTATAATCAATATAATCAATATAGTCAATTAAAATCTAGTTTTATTTTATCTTTTTTTTTTGTAAATAAAAATAAAATGTTTGTTCGACTCGTTTATAACATCTTTAAAGTTTTTTATCTTGTAATAACTTAAAAAATATATATATATAATTTTTTTGATGTATAACAACGTGTTCAAACGTGTTTTATTAATGCGCAAATAAATTATAATTAAGCTAAAAAATTACGCGTCAAAACTTTATTAGAGTATTTTTAAGATCGAATTTCCTTTTCTTTACGTTGTATTTAATGAAAAGTTTCTTGACAGGAAATGTAATTCATGCAAATAAAATTTTTTGTGAATGCAAAATAAATTTGAGGCTGAATTATAATTTCCAAATATATTAAGTTTTCTAAATTATCTTTTTTACGTATTATAATAGTATTATAATAATTATCGTTATAACACTGTTAACACTGTTAGTTATAACGATAAAAAAAAAGTATACGTATCATACGTATCAGTGATACGTAGTCTACTGTAAAAAGTAAATACCAATCTTGTACAGTTAATCTTAAGTGGGTGGCTGTGTTTCATATCAACCAAATTCGGTAAACCAAATGGGTTATAATTAACTGATTAATATTTGGTTCACTGCTTTTTTGTGATTTATAAACTTTTTTGGGGTCAATTTTAAATTTTAATGTTTTTGATTTCCCCCCTCCCCAACGACTGATAAACAATTAATTATTTTTTTTTCTTTTATAGATCTTTCTTTTTTATCTTTTTTCTATTTTTTAACAATAAATTATGGTAATTGCAGATTGGTGGTGATGATCTATTTGAGATGATAGGAATTGCTCTCTTAATTTTGATTTAGAATTTCGGAACGTACATACATACATATGTACATACTTACACCATACTGATACTGATACTGATACTGATACCAGATACTTTACTGTACATACGTACGTACGCACGTATAAAGATCTCGTGAATAACATGATGCATTTGTTTCGTGTTTCTGTGTACAAAATATGCTCGGCCGACATTGATACTTTTCCAAAATCGTTTGTTATTCTTTGATAGACGAATCTTTTTATTACAACGCGAGGTAACACTTTTAAACTAAAGTTTGCTTCGAATATTTTGTTTCCTTCTGGTGTACAAAATTATCATTATAACCTTTGTAACGCGCAATATTTTCTTATCGGTTTTCCCAAGCACAACGTCAAATAAACTTTAGTAAGTTTTAGTAAACGTTTGGTAAATTCTAATGCTGTACTATCCACAAGTAATAATACTGTCCTGTCAATTTTAACCGTTCAATTCAATTCTCAAACACAAATATATATACGTACCCACGTACGTACGTATTAAAAAAATTATCAAATCGCAATTTTCGTGTAAAATTTTCAATTTACTGTCAATTTACAGTAATACTGTAAATGCAAAATGCGCGTTTCCTGAGTGTGGCGTTTCCATCGGCCTTTGTCTAACGAGAATAGTTCATGATACATACATGCATATTCATTAGCTCGAATTTTTCTCCCACCCTTTATCATTATAAACCTTATAATGGGATGATTTTTTTCTTATCATATAAAAAATGTTGTGTTCGGATAAACACATTGAAGAATTTTACTCCCCATTTTTGTTTCAATTCTTTTTTTTTTTTTTTGTGGCAAAAACTCTCGGTAAGACGATGAATAATTAGTAAAAATCGGCGCGCCAATTACCCAAAATAATCAAACAACGATTAATGAAAATATAGAAGTACCCTGATTTAACTATTTTTCAAAAATATTTACTTGCAGGACACATGAAAAATTTATTAAAAATTAAGCACATGCATTAAAAAAAGAAATGAATGAATGAGAATAATCTTAAGCTTTCTCTTTTTTTTTTTACAATATATTTTTTATCTATCGTTACTTCTTTATAATGAATAAGTTTATATTTCGTCATTATCCACCATTTTGTTATTCTCCTAAAATATATTATATTTATGATAAGGTGATGTTTTTTCTTTTTTGAAACAATGTAAACAATCTATTTGTTTTGATAAATAATGATAGATAAAAAAAAAAGTTGTAAGCCAATGTTTTTTTTTCATGTACCTATTTTTCTTATCTATATATTTGGATTAGCATAAAACGAACTAACTCTATATTGTTAAAAAGTTCTTTCAATAAATATCATGAATAAAGAAATTCAAAAATAATATCTGTTTCGTTATTTTTTTCAATCAATTATTAATTATATTAGTTATTATCATTAATTTCGTACGTATCATTAATTTATCATTATCACTAACAAATTATTGTATAGTTAATTTTTTATGTTAGCATTTATGACAGCTAACGAATGAATGAATGAATGCTTATTTTTATTTTATAAATTTTATAAATTTTATAAATTATGTAATCAATAAATATGCTTTCTTTTACTTGTTCTTTTTTTAGTGAAAAAAAAAAAAATCTTTCATTTCTAAACTATTTACTTTTTTTAACTTATTAGGGTATCTTGGGAAAATCTAAAGATCTACTACGTATTCTTTTTTATTTCCTATCAAAATTTCTGACAAACAAATATGCTTAATCTGCTTGCCTTCCCATATTCGCCCCTGCTCTTGCTTTTTTTGGGTTTCTTTAAATTAGTCAACTGTTGTCATTTACGTATCACACTGTTTATTTGATCACCCGCTTTTTACTGTATATGCGGCCCGCCTTTCCGAAAAGTTGGTTTAAACAATTCGGAATTTTGATCTACGAATAAATCTACGAATTTATTTCAATTAATCCCCGATTTGTCCCTTTTTTTTTTGATGTGTTTTTTTTTACGTACGTACTGCGATTTTTTTCTTTTATGGAAACCTTGAAATCGTTCCCTTTTATCACGTGAACTTATCATAACCTCTATTTGAATTAAATTTGTGAAAAAAAAATAAATTCAAGAAATTACTTTTTACAATATTATTCCTTATTAATCAAATATTTGTTTGAATTATTGTATATCTATTAAATATTTCAGTATTTTTTAAAAAAAAAATTCCATTCGATTTCTTCTATCAAGTTTGTGAACGACAAAATAACCTATAGAAATAATTATTAACCGCATAAATTCTTGTTAACAGTTTGATGTTATATGTGAAATGTTGCTTTCCATTAGGTACCTGTGTGGTGATTAATGTGTCTTTCACACTTTACAAGTGTTTGAAATAAAGGAGGGGTCTTTAATTCTATAACCGGTGAAAACATGATTTGTTAGCAAGTAAACAATTTCTATATTACTTGAGATTACTTGAGGATAATATCTGCTTTTTTTTTTTTTTTTAACTATAATTAAAAACAGGTCTCACTTTAAAGTGATTTATTATACATAGCAGTTCTACTAGCTGGCGATTTAAATATTACTAGTTTATCTCTAAAATTAAGCAAATCATAATTTTTTTTTATCGTTATTAATATTACTGTATATTATATATAAAAAAAGAATTAGCTATTGCAGTTTATTAAATAAGATATATTACAGCTAAACTATGTTGTTATTGTTTTATAAACATTAATAATTTGAAATATTATTACACTTTTATTCTTTATTTAAACCTAATTTAAGAGTATTATTAGTATAAAAAAAGCTAAAAAAAAAAAACCTTAATAAAACAAAATTTATAAACTTTTACAATTTTACTAAAATGCGCCTATAATGTTAATGCTATTTCTCAAAAACGTACTAAGTAATTAGAGTCTGAGGTTCTAAGCAAAAATGCTTAAGACCCTGAAAACCTCATGAAAACTAAAATTGAAACCTTATATCTAATCTATTATGTTATTTAAACCCAAAAACTGCAAAATAACCCAATATATAATATATTTAAAATAGTAAATTTTTTATTTTATTTTATAAATATTCATACTGTTATAAAATATGTTAAATATTTCATCTTTGACAATCAAAAGAGTTAATAAAGATAAGAGCATAGTCTCACCTTTAACATTAAAAAAAAAAAAACAATCAAAAGAGCTACAATACATGAAAAACAGATTAATGGTTGGTTAGTTAGATAATTATAAAATAAAAATAGTGTAATTGGTATTTTTTATATCTTTTATACTCTTTATATCTTTTATACTCTTTATATTTTTTATACTCTATATCTTTTATACTCTTTATACCTTTTATATCTTTTATACTCTTTATATCTTTTATACTCTATATCTTTTATACTCTTTATACCTTTTATATCTTTTATACTCTTTATATCTTTTATACTCTTTATATTTTTTATATTCTTTATATCTTTTATACTCTTTATACCTTTTATACTCTTTATATCTTTTATATTCTTTATATCTTTTATATTTTTTATACCTTTTGTACTTTTTGTATCTTTTATTATTTTTTTTTTAAATGTTAAGATGAGTATTTAGACCTGAAATATTTTATTAATATTCAACATATGTTATATTTACTATCATATTATATATTGTTACTAATTAATCTTTTCATTCTTGGCTCTAAGGCTTTAGCCCTTAACACCCAGTATTTTCTCCAGCACTAGAAGGTATTTAACCCTGCACTAAACCTGCTAAAACAGTATATATCCCACATATAGTATATTCACTCAGATTTTCAGTAACCAATACTATAGCTTAACCCATACACTTAAAATTAAAGCTAACTATTAAACCCTGTTTGTTACTTACTAATGCTCTTGTAGGTTTGATATTTGAACCCCAGTACTACATTCTAGCTTCCATCCTTCCACAATCCTTACTAGTCATTTCTATGTTTTTACCAAGCCAATTTCCTAGAAAGTTAATCTTAACCCAGCTTTAGGTATCTTTAGTTCATCTTCTCTTGGTATATACTTTCTTAGTATATAACCTTTTCCTCTGACTAGTACTTTCTAGCTGTTCTTAGCTTATATTTTTCTGAAAAGCATGGCTCCTGACTTTCCAACTCCTAATTCAGGGCCAGGAAAGGTAGGGCCCCCAATCTACTAGTTTCCCAAGTCAATAATCCTGTTGGTAATCACCAAGTTAATCCATTTTGTACTAGACTGGTAGTGGTTGGTAGTAGATCTCTCTACTAAAAAATCTTTGTTGCTTAAGTTCACTAACTTAGCATTTGTTTTTAGATTTGGCCTTCTTGTAGTACTGTAACATAGTAATATTTTTGGTTTAACATTCCAAATAGTCACATGGTCACGTGGTTACATGACACAGTTAAACCTTTTGCGTCATGGCCACTACTAGTCTATTTTTTATATATAGATTTATATAGTATATATATATTTTTTATTTATTTATTTAGTTATGTTATTTATTTTGTTATGCATAATTCGTTACGCATACGATTATTACATATAAATTATTATACATAGAATCATTTTGCATAACAGGGCCAGTAAACAGTTTAAAGATTTATTTAAAATAGTAGTTATTCAATAGAAGAATTATAAAAGAGATGTAAATTGGTCTTTTGAAGAGACATGATCCACTATCATGTCCTAACTACTATCTAATAAAAACTTTTTCGTCTTAATATTTCTTCTAACAAAGAACTAACCCAATTCTAAACCAAATATTTCAGTTACAGTACTGTCAAAAATCTTCATTACTTCCTATTTGAGACCAAGCTAGTTTCAAGTTTTCTCATTTTTTAGTGTTACCAACATGTAAGGCCTTATCATAAGTTTGTACTGTTTATACTTATTTGCATTTTTTTGTACAACTCAGATATTGTATGAATACCCATATGAGCATAGCAGACTTTTATTATAATTAGTCAATTTTGTAGATTATCTTGTGAATTTTATTGGTTAATTAAAATTTAAACTTTAACTAATCATCATGAATAAAGAAAATTAATATATATAAAGAAAATAACTAAATTCAATACTGGCTGAATCTTTATCATCTTTTCTATAAAATTTTAATAACCTTAAATCTAAAATTATAATCTTGTCACAAACAAAGTTTTGACAATTCAAAAATTTTATTAAAAAAGAATTTTATAATAAAATAAAGTAAAATAAAAAATATATATAAAGTAATATTTAACTATTCTTAACACTAATAAAAATAATCAAACCTCACTTTTAATACTTGTTCTAACATTAAACTAATTTTTAATTTTATTTAACAATCAACAATTATTCATTATATAGTTACAATAATACTGCTATATTCTATTTTAATCTTTTCATGAAACTTATAAGCCTTATAACTCAACTTCAAATTATTAGTCTATATAGTAAAGTTTTTTTATTAGTTGAGATTACAAAAAAAAGTTTTTACAAACAAAAGACAGCATAAATTGCTAAGTTTAATTAATTTATTATACTTATAAGCTAAGCTAAAACATTTAAACATACCTTTTATCTAACTTTCAAATTACTTTACGAATTGCTAATTACTTTGACAGTTGATAGAACGGAAAGTATTTTATTAAATTTTTTTGGTATTAAGCTTTGCCAATTTATACCCATAGCTGCTAATTCATTTTTGTAGTGTTACAAAGCAGATTGTAACACAACGTAACATTAGCATAGCATAGTGTAGATTATAGTTCATTATTTGTATATACAGTATTAGTTATATTAATTTAGTATTAGTTATTATTATATAGTTATATTTTATTAGTATAGTATTGGTTATTCTCTTTATTATTGTATTAGTTATAGAAATTCTATTGGCTAGTTAAATAAGGCACAGTAGTATCGTATAAGTACCTCTTAGTTAGTACCTCCATGTGAGTACCTCTTAGTACCTCTATATGAGTACCTTTCAGTACCTCTGTACAAATATCTCTTAATACCTTTACATGATTTGGCAGTTATATTATTACATCTCTTATATATAGAAAAGTTATAAAAAGAGAGCCTTTGCCTCTTCTACTCAAGTTAGAGTTAACAGAGTTAGTTAGCCTTCTCTATTTCTCTCATAGTATCTAGCTCTACTTTCTTATCTTGTATAAAGTAATATACTCCCTCTAGAGTAATCCTAGTAGGTAAAGTTATTCTTCTTGACCTATAATAAATAAAGTATTAACTTACAGTATATACTGTCTCTATGCCGAATCATTGCCTCTTGCTAGTGGAGTTGTTAATGTACTCTACTTCTATCCTGTATACACCTCAACAGTAGGGTCCCTGCACTGGATACCATGTTACCTTGCCACGTTGGGCTAGAAGACCATGGCATTGTAACAGTAGCTGCGAAATATTATACTAATATGTCTTTTATATTGTGTAATATTTCAGTTGATCATCAAATCAAATTTAAAGCTTGCTATACTTTCTACATAACAACTTTTCAGTACAGGGCACCAGGGTTGGCAATGGATAAGCTCCATTGGGAAAATTAGCCAATGGAGTCAATAGAGTAAATGGATAGTATCTATTGGTTCCATTGGCTTCATTGGCTCCATTGAATTAACCAATCAAATTTATATTATTAATCATATATATATTAATTTATAAAATTATTAATAAC
>CAJVPY010000656.1:0-24608 GCA_910591965.1 Dentiscutata erythropus
CCATCGTTGTAATTACATATAAAACTTTGTCTATACTCTAATAAAAAGTTCCCCAGACCAAAGAGGTCACCTTAATATCAAAAATATATATATATATATATAATAAACACATGCCAAATTAGACAACTCTTCCCAATGATCACTTGTACCTAAAATTTAACAAATGGAAAATGGAACTTTTGTTGGAGAGATTTAGCATCTTTGTGGTTTGTTTAGAGGTTAACTGCTTTTCTAAGAAACTCTTCTAAAGTAGATGTTTAGCATGCAAGCCAGGAGAATTATTATACAAGATAACTGGCAGGTGGTGCTCTTGTATAAAAAATCTTGGTAAAGTGTGGTGGTGAACTCACTTATTTTTGTCAATGAAGCAAGTTGGCTGTTACTTCAAAGAAGAACACAGGGGAAACAACAAAGTTCCAGTGGTCCAACACACTCTTTAGAAATTTTAGAAGTACCTGCAACCAAATACCTACAAACATATTCTTGCAGTTTTGAAATTTTTTTAGAAATTTTGGCCAAAAAGTGGAAAAATCGGCGTATTCCTTCCAAAAGATTAGCAGTGTTTACTCCTTCCAAATTAGGATGCATCTACCGAAATAGAACCTTCCATGAGCTTATTTGGATTCTGCTTTGCCAAATAAACAATGATAACGGTACTGTTTACAGTATAAAAGATTGGAGAGATTACATGTAAAAATTTTTTAACGTTAAACGTTTTTTTTTCTTTCTACTTCTTTTAGTACATATAGTGTTAGATTAGATTTTTTTCTATGCAACACTATATAATTTTTATAGCCTAATATAGACAATAATAGTATTGTCATAGCTGTCTTTTTTTTGGCCTTTTTCTTCTTGTTTTTTTTTTACTTTGTTTGTTTTTTTTTTAGCTTTATTTAGTTTAGACTTTTCCTCTTTTTTAGTTTTCCTTTTATTTTGTATTTGTTTTTTTCTTTTGTTTTTCATTGGTAGTTCTTCTACCTAGAAGGCTAAGAAAAGAAGATTGAGAAAGAGAGCAGTTATAACAGGCTAGTGAACCAGGTCAGTGATTCAGGAATGGGTCAGTTGAAGTAAAATAAGCTGAACCTAACTGGGAAGATTGAACTCATCTTTGGCAAGTCGCACATGGATCCAATTGGAAACCGGGTGAGCTACATTCCAGATTTTTTGCTATAAAGCATGATGTAATTCAGACAATTCCTTCAGAAAATGTAATATCTTATCAATAAAGCAAGTATGTGACATGGCTATCAATATATATATATATATATAATAAACATATTACTAATTTAAAAATATTATTATTATTATTTTTTTTTTTTAATCTTCATGGAAATTGCTGTGGCTTTGCTTTTTTATTAACAATATATATATAAACTATATGCATTTAATTTATAGAACTACAAGCCCAACTTCATTCAGTTACCTTATAGTCTTTAATGCAACCCATTGTACTAATTTGTGGACAAGCTAGAATTATCTTATCAAAAAATCTAGAAAAAAATGAAAACGAACTATGACTAAAAAGAAGATATAAAAAAAAAAAAAAAAACCCTAAAAAAAGAAAAAATGAGAAAAATAAAAACATTTTATAGAAAAAAGATAATAGTTTGAGAGAAATTTTACCTCTCTACATAACTAGAATGTACTATTATAACCTGTGCAAGGCTGAAAAAAAATTTTAAAAATATTATAATTATATTATTATTATATACTAACAATATATTAATATTATATTTATAATAACTTTATTATAACTATATTTTCTAAAAATAAAAGATTTCAGTAAAGTTTGTAAATTCTAACAACATCTCTTTACACACACAACATACCGTATTCCATTCGCCAAAGTACCCCCCATGTATTGTATCCCTCATAAATTTCTGCAAAATATCTGGGTATAATGCTATGAGTATTTAGATTTCAAACTCTTAGACTTGTAAAATACCCGAGTACATATATTGCTATAATTAATTTTGGTATATATATACAATTTTATACGTATTGCATTATCTATAATACAATTTTTTTTCCTTAATAGCTTTAGTTTAAATACATTGCTTTAAAATATATTTTATGACATTCTTTTTTCAAAGGGTCTTGAAAAAAATACATGAATTTTTAAATTAACAATTATGCTATTTATTATTTAACTTTATTAGCATATCTTTTTTAGCGATTAATAAATGTTCTATTTATTTAAAATACAATAATGTAAATTACAATTAAATATTAAAGAATAAATATATTTGCTTTCTAATAAAATATATAAATTAATAAAAAAAAAAAAAAAATCGAATAAGTTTTTGATAAAAAAAAAAAAAACCAATAAAATATCAATCGAAATTGAAATTCATTTCATTGGCACTCAATATTGTTGGTTTCTTCATCGGTATTATTATTATTATTTTTATTTGTAATATTCTATTCGTTTCTATATTCATTATCTTCAAAATATTCATCACTATATTCATTTTCATCAACATCCATATTCTCATTTTGCTCTAACAAACTATTATAATCAAAGAGTATATGAGGTATTATCTATTAAAACAGCCCTTTTTTGCAATTTTTTGAAAAATGAGTTTTTATTAGATTTATATAAATTTTGACATAATTGATATTTTTCAATTATAAATGAAAGCAGGCTGCATAATAAAAAATCAAGATAATTGTAAAAGAAAAATTTTATGGAGCCATGTAAGGCCAATACATCATGAAATTACTTGATAGTAACCTGTTAAATTTAACCAATCAAAATCAAAAATTTAATTAATCCCGGATCAGTCCGAAAATCAAAACAAATAATTAAACACAATTATTTCAAAATAAATTATAAGTAAAAAAGGACTGTTTTAATAGATAACACTCCATATTATCCTCAGAACCATCAGTTTGTATTGAGATTCCAATGATCTTTTAATAAGATCAACATCAACTCTATCCCATGAATCTCTAACCCAAGTTGCTACAGTTGAGTATGAAGGTCTTTTAATATGGCCTGATAGTATTAAAGTATGAATCGGAGAAGATATCATATATTGTAATATTCTTTAAACTTACCAATATTAATATATATAAATTAATATTATAAAATAATAAAGTAAAAAAAAATAAAAATAAAAATAAAAAATTACCATAGATTTAAAACTTTTATTAATTGCAACATTCAAAGGTTGTAATTTAAAAATGCAACTTGCTGGAATTACAACAAGATTTGTATTTTTTTCTGCTAGTTGGCTTTTTACTGAATTCATAAAATATGCACGAAATGCATCCAATATTAACATTGATCGAGGGTTGTTTAGATGATAGTTATTTGAAGTCCAAACTGTCTCTATTCACCATAGTATTTCATCTTCATTTACCCAACCAGATTCATTAGCTTGGATATAAATATCAGGTGGAAATCTCTACAAGGAATATTTTTTAGTTTGAAAATACAAACAGCTGAAAGCTTAGTACTATTAGCTATACAAGCAAGCATAACAGTAAAAGAGGATCTTTTATGACCAGTAGTACAAATACTAATTGATTTTTTGCCTTTTATATCAATAGAGCTATTGTTTAGTAAATCAAACCACATGGGTGTCTCATCCATATTACAAATAAATTTTAAGAGATAATTATGTTGAATTCTGCGGTATAACACATAATTTAAAAAAGACTGTTGCTTTTTAATTAAATTTGGCACAAGATGTTGGGCTATTGTTGTTCTACATTTATTAGAAAGATTATATCAAACAAGAAATGCATCAAGCCATCTGTTTGAAAATTTAAACTGAATAATATTAGGATATCTTGAGTGAAATTCATTTTGAGACAAAGCCATAGCCTTTTTTGTAATTATATTGCATATAACTGCATTATTACAAGCTCTTGTTACATTAATCCAATTAAACAAATTATTTTCCAAATCAGGATATTTGGCTGGTTTTCCCAAATGAAGTTTTTTAGTATATGGCACAGCTAATAGGGGGCATCCATAAATAATGTTATGTACCCCTATATAGTAGCTCTTGACCCCCCTAAACTATATAAAAATTTTTTAAAAATCTATAAAATTTTACAAAAACTTGAATATATCATGACTCAGTGATCCAATCAGAATTATTTTGGTACTATTTGATTCGTCTCTGTGAGACAAATCCAATGGTACTAAAATTATTTCATTTGGACTACTGGATAACGTTTTATTAATGAAATACTATGGATTTTATAGTAATTTTATAAGAAAACATAATAACCAATAGTATTCCATTAATAAAACATGTTTCAGTGATTCAAATCAAATAATTTTGGTACTATTCGACTCCTCTCCTCGAGACAATTCGAATGGTATCAAAATCATCCAATTTGGACCACTGGATCAAATTTTAATAAAAAAATTACATTATGTTTTTGGGAACCTCCTCTAAATATTGGAAAATCGTTATATTTTGGGGGTCCCCCTCCCCCCCTCAAACATAACGTTATTTATGGATGCCTCTATAATAGATTGTCTTTTTTGTTTTTCCAATCACATATCTGCTTGGGTTCCAAATCAAATTGCTTTGCAGTTCCATGTATATTATTATTATTATTTACAAGGTATTCTAAAATCATAAGTTTTTCTCTAATAGTCCATAAATGACAAACTTTAGAAGACATAGTTTTTTTCTTGGCTTTTTTAAATCGTTTGTTTGCAATACGACCCATTGTAATGTTGTAATATATGTAAATAAATTATGAATTTTTACTTTTACTTTTATACCTTAAATTTTTGAATATAATTTATTAGATAATATGAAGTTACATTTTTAATACAAATATTTGTTTACATATATACCCAGGTATTTTGCAATATATATACCCCTTTTATGTACAATACCTACTCAAGTAAAGTACCCTGATCAGGCTTTAAAATGCCAAAATTTGTAAAAGACCCGAGGTACTTTGGCGAACAGAATATGGTAATTGAATATAAGCAAACCTTTTTACATATACAATGTAATTAAAAGAAGATTAATTTTGCAGATTAAACTTTATTTATTTATTTTTAAAATCTAACTATGCTACAATAGTTAATTGGTCGATCTAGTAAGCTAATCATGTGACTAGCAATATCACTATTTGCATAAAAAGATAATATTCTAATACAAAATAGTTATAAATACAAATTTAAATTTTTTTTTTTTTTAGCTCTTTAATGGTTTTGCCAAAGCTCAAATACTAAAAACTTTATTTAATTAGTAATAGTAAACTGTCTTAAACATAATAAATGTATCTTTCTAAACTAAACAAATTTTTATAAAATTGTGAACTTAATATTACCTGGCTATAGCTTGTTACACCAACTTGTTAGCCTATTGAAAGCTAATTTCTTTAAATCTTCTTTTTTTATCAAGAGCAAAAAAAAGTAATAATTTCATATTTACAATACAAATCTACCAATTAATAAACAAAAAGACAATAAAAATAGAAATAAAAACAATAAAATGAAAGTAAAATTTTAAAAAAAGATAAATAGAGAAACAGTAAAATATAAAAAAAAAACAAAAAAAAAAATTTAAAGACTAATAAAGAGGAGAACTATCTCTATTAAAAAATAGTACAATAGAACAAAGAAAAAAAATTTTGTACTATTATAATCTGTACTAGGTTTAAAAAAAAATTATATAACAAATGCAACATTTGTATATTTGAACTATAAAGCTACATCTTAACAAAATATTTTCCAACTATTAATTAACTTTATATACTTTTTTAACCAAAGACTCTGATTCAAGTCATGTGAAGTTTACAAGTAAACAAGGTACATGGTTGTATTCTACTAAGTTTGTTTGAATTTAGAAAGTAAACAATAAAGAGATAAACCAAATCTTACTTTTTGTTAAAAAATTTTGGAAGACTGACAAGAAAATGCAAAAAACCAAGAGAGAAACTACTTTAATTTAAGGAAAGTATATATATTTTTTCAAATAAAATACAACAACTAATAATCCAAACAGTGCTTTACTTTCAATTTTTAGTAAATACAGTTTCAGATATTACCAAATATAGAAATCAATTTACAACATAGTAAAAAATACTCTAGAATCAATTTATATATTAAAATAGCTAGTAGTGGGATTATAGGCATGTTAATAATAAACTTTTAAATTAATTCTAATATAAGTAGTCTTAAAGTTATGTAGTTTAGGAATCTCTTGTAATCCCAGAAGCTTTATAAGGTAGTTGTTTACCAAATAGTAAACAAATGATGATTGCGTAAATTTAGCTCATAAACTAGTATAGAATAGCAATAGACTTAAATAGAAATATAAAGTATATTCTAAATGTACAAAAAAGATGTGATTTGCATTGTCCAAATTTGGTAATATTCGAGACTGAAGTAATAAATTTTAAACTTGTTAGCAAGTAGCAAATAAGAACTACTTCTAAATGACAAGTATTACTCCTACAATAAGTAATAAACTCTAAAGCTATTAGCAGGTAGTATATAAGAACTACTTTAAATAGCAGTTACCAACTTATAGGTTCAAAACTTATTTCTAGCTATACAAAAGTGGTTATGTTTTTTAAGAAAAATATGTTTAAAAGTTTTGGTCCAAGTGATTGTTAAAAAGAGTAAATACAAATTTAAATTAATATTTAGCATTATAAAAATATTTTAATTATTAAGCTAAAAAAAGAAAAGAAGAATAAAAACCAAATGAATTTTAAAAATAAATAGATAAAGTCTTGAAGATTTTTTAAGTTTTATTTATTCTTTTAAAAATAGAAATTTTTTTAAAATTTTTATAGATTATAAACCTATGAGTTCTTTACTTTTTATGATAAAGATACTATTTGTAACTAAGTAGTACAAAAGTTAAAAAATTTTAACCAAAAAGCATGATTGTAAGCTAATTATTGATTGCTTGAGAATTTTTTGTAATATTTCAAAATTGGTATTCAAATTTGCTATTAGCAAAATAGTATAACAATAGATATAAAGTTTGTGGTTTTTTTTATAATATATAGCAATTTAATAATTAAAAATCTAAAAGTTTTAGAAAATAAGTATAAAGAATTTTTAATAAAAAATTGTAATAAAAATATTTTTTAGTATTTATAAATTTAACTTTTTTATTTAACTATTTATTTGTATATATACATTTATTTAAAATGAATATATTTTTTTATTGATTTAGAATAAATGATATATTTTATATTACAATTTAAAATAAAATACAATCAGCCCCTAAATACTACCTCCCTTAATACAACACCTCTTTAAATATACATCTTCTTTTGGGCCCAACTAATATTATATCTATAGGTTTTTACCTCTCTAAATACACGGCTAGAGCTAGTCCTAGCAATGTGTATTTAAAGAGATCTGACTGTACTTTCAATAAGATTACTTATAACAGTCTATATGAAAATCATGTAATATTTATATAGACTAGTGGAAATAACCTTGTCGAAAAAGCACTGGTTGTTACATTGAATAATTTTTTTAAATTATTCAGTTTGCATAAAATTTTTGTAAAATTTGTAGATAAAAATCATTTAATTATTAGATAATTTCTAATTTCTTATTGCAGTTTGCAGAATTCTTTTTTTTTTTATAATTTACAGATTTCACAAAATTATACAAACTGTAATAAAATGAATTTGATATAATAATTTGATATCGTAATATTGAAGTAGTTTTAAGAAATCAGAAATCACCAAACAATTAAATGATTTCTTTGATAATCTACCAATTCTACAAATATATGCAAAGCATAATATCGATAATCGCAATAACGATAATAATTTATTAAACTAACTATAATAAACTTATAAAATTGTAAAGTTTAGTATTAGGCGATAAAATCAATCTATAAATTATAGTATCTTAAAAAAAAAGGTTTAAAATTTGAAACAAATTGTAAAACTTTGTATCAGATAGTTTATTCAGATTTTTTAATTCAATAAAATACTATATCGATATATAAAAAAATTTAAATACAGTACAGATCTGCAGAAATAAAAAAAGACTTAATACAGTATTATCGAGAAATATTAAGAACGTTACTCTGAGGTATTTGAAAGCTCAAGCCTTGCATTCAATAAACATGAAATTGATTTTATTTTTGATTTAAAGAATAGACATTAATTTATTTTTAATTGGTTTATTTCATCAATAAATTATCAAAACAAGCCAAATTTTTTATTTTTTTTTTTAAAAAAAGGAAACAATTATAGTAAACTAAAATTTGCCAAGGAATCTTCACGTTTTTAAAAGTTTATCCTATCCAATCGAACAAGGCTTTATTTAAAATATTAATGCACAGATACTTTTACAACTTACATAACTAAAGTATTATTAAAAAGTTAAAAAAAAAAAAATAATGCAAACCTATCGCGAGAATAAAACCACATGATGCAATCATTGTAAATTTTTAGAAAATGTACCGACCGTGCATGACATAAAGAAAGTACGCAGGTAGTCTATCATTTAAAAAAAAAAGTTAAATTACTTTAGTCTTTCAACTCCGAGAATACAATCTATCGATATTTTGATATGAGACTTTTTTTGGAAGATCATTAAGATGTACAGTATTGAGATGGTACCTTAGTCAGATGATGAAAAAACGTTTATGGAATCAAATAATAAATTTAAAAAAGAAAATTAGAAATTAAAATAGTAAAGGTAGGTAAAGAAAGATATTCACATAATTTTTAAATTCGTAAAAAATATACAGTAATATATATCTGATATATAATATATACAATATATAATATGTATAATATATACAGTAAAATCATTATCGTTATTATTATTATAATACAACATTTCGGTTAATATAAATCGGGTAGACAATGTATAAATGAGGATGCAAATATGGTAACACGAAAAATTTTTGTACCCCGCATACATTTTAAAGTTTTAGATAAACTTTTTACGATGACGCATTTAAAATATCACGAGAAGAATCTTTGCTAATCGGAATAACTTATTTGTCACCTGATTTGTCATATACAAATAATATTACAAATACATTTTGATAAGCAAACATTTAAAAAAAAATGGATAAGAAAATCTGAAGATCTTATTCGTCATATGTTTACTTTAATGAAATAAAATCTCATTTATTGATTCGTTCAAATAATTTTTTTTAACCCAATTTTTTTCATGAGACCAGTAACTTTAAGTTTTTTATAACTTATTTAACTTGTGTGTATCATCAAAAAAAACCATCCGCTTAATAAACAAATGATATCATTTTAAATTAACTTGTACATTTTATTATAATTCTTTGAACGCTCTTTGAATTCTTTTGTATATATGCATGCATGTATGTACGGTTCCGCCGATAATATGCACATATCAAAAAAATGTATCGGCATAGAAAAATACATATATATATATTTGATATGTATATATCGATATATATAGTATATACGTATGTTTCATTGATACATGATCATTATAAGTTTATAAGTTTATGATAGAGTTATGTTTAATGTACTACTTTTCATAAGACAAAAAAGTATAGGAGATAATTTTCAATAGTAAATCAATACTATTTTGACATTTAAAAGGAGAACCCATTTAACAATACAGATAAAAATGACTAGAATAAGTCGAATGCATGCGAAATAAATTAGTTTGCTTTTTTGAAAATCCTTTCCGAATCTAAAATCAACAAGAAAAAAAAAAAAAAAAAAAAAGAAGAAACGAAGAAAAATATGTTATACCTTTTAATAAATTTTTTATTACCTTAATAAAAAAAAAAGGTTCATAAAATTTCTTTGAAGCAAATTTTTAATTACTTTTATAACTATCAAAATGAGTATATTATTAAGGGTTGTTGTGCGTTTAATCAATAACTTATGTAAGGGATAAAGCTTCACAGTAAGAACAACCACTAATGTAAGATTAAATAGTAACGAAAACAAAAAAAAAAAAGAATATGAATAAATATGAATAAGGAGATGACTGGTTAAAATAATTTGCATTATACGCGAACAAATATTTTAATCCCTACAAAAAAACAAGTATACATTTGTTTAACAAGTAAACAAGTAAGCATTTGTCTACTATTGTCTACTATTGCCTACTATTGCCTACTATTTGTTTGAAACGTTAAAAACTTATTGAAGGGATACATTAGATTACCAAAAGGATAAATTACCAAAGAGATAAATTACCAAAAGGATAAATTACAATAACTAAAGAGACAGAAACTGCCAAAGGGATAAATTACAAACTAAAAAGACAGAGAATAGATTACCAAAGAGTAAATTACCGAATAGATAGCGATTAGATCTAAAAAAATAAACATTTGCGCAGTTAAGATTTTTTTTTTAAAAAAATACAAGATTTAAAACAAGTAATATCCTTTTCTGATTTTTCTGATATTTTTTTTTTTTTTTTTGTAATTAAAGTTTATGACCAAGTTTGGATAGACAGGGCGAATGGTAATATGCCAACTAAAAAAAATGATTGACAAGAAACTAGTTGATGAACCAGTCGGACCCAAGCATTATCCAATGAAAGAAAAGTAATAATAGAAAATTCTATGATTACTAATTACATGAATTCGACCTAAAAAGTAAAATGAGCCAGTTAAGATAATTTGATCACGATCAATGTATAATAAAAAAAATAAAAAGTTGTACAAGTTAAAAAAAAAAAAAACGACCTTTTTTTTTTAAACGCGTTACCCCCATTTAACTATTTTAACTAGAGAAACCCCTTACTAATCGCGTCTAATGAGAAAAATTTCGCATAAAGATCTTCAAGGTTTATTTTCGATTTTATTAGTTTACTTAACTAATATGTACATAAATGCTTTTACCAATGTTTACATTTTTATAAATAATTTCATTTATGCGGTTTTTTTTAAAAAACTAAATCTGAATAACTTGATTAATTAATAAATTGAATGATTGAGAATGATTGGATTGTGATTGGATTATGATTGGATGATGATTGGATTATGATTGGGGATGTTCTAATGTTCTTTTTTTTCTTAAAAATAATAGATATATTACATATATATTTCAGTATTTAACAATATGATACGTATCAAATATAACTTAATACAGTAATACGTATACGTATACGTACGTACAGTGTTTAAGTAAAAAAGTATATATACAGTATATATGCATATGTATTTTACCCCAAGTCAAACCCCGTGATATCCAATATATCCAATATATCCAATATTTTCTATACATACATACATACATAAGTACGTACGTAGGTACGTGCCATATACATGGATAAATGTACATTAGATGCTTTTAATTAATTTTAGTACATTTTAACCATTCACAAGAAAAAAAAATACGAATAAATCAGCTTATTTAATAATATAAATGATAATATTGTAGTTTAAATGGAAGGGTGAAAAAAGGGGATAATACAGTAAAAAAGTAAATTTCTACAAAGTAAAAATTTTTACATATTGTTACGTACGATCTGTTACGATCAAGTTAAAATTACACAAAATACAAAAGTATACATATAAATGCAGGAGATTACATATTTTGTGTATTTTGTGTATTTTGTGGAGTCAAAAAAAAATCTTAATAACTATAATGCTTACGATAGTGGTTTACTAAATTTATGCTCATAGTAAAAGTCATGTCTTCCTTGATTGTTTCAAAATTTGTCAAATTCATTCTCTTCTTCTAATAATAGTAATTAGATTCGTAAAACATGACTCTCCCATGTAATTTATATATCATGGTAATCATGATAATCATGTAATCATGTATATAATCATGTAATTATATATATATATAAATCATGTAATCATTGTAATACTTTATTAGTTTCACGACATTCAAGAGTCTCATCAAATTTTTTCATTTATGATTTAAGCCTCAACTGGGCTTTTAAACCATAGTTCGACACACTGTTCACACATTCTCCATATACTTCTCCATATTTACCATACTTACCATATTTATCATATTTACCATATTTATCATATTTATCACATTTACCATATTTTACCGTATTTACCATATTTACTGTATTTAGGTTATCGACTAGTTATCGTCATAGCCCGACTATAAACATGATCTGCGGTCAACCGGACTGATTCTTATTATTATGTTGTATATATATGTTGTATATGTTGTATATGTTGTATATGTTGTATATATATGTTGTATAATGTTGTATGATAAGCCGACAATGAAAAAATGTCTCGGATCGCAGCCATTGTTGAAAAAAAAAATTTGGTTATATCAAGTTCGGTAAACGGATAAGACTGCCGACTAGTGTGGCTTTTTTTTTTTTTTTTATTTTTTTTTTACGTAGTAAAAAAAAAAACGATGAACAATTTATATTTCGATTGTCTTTTAATCTTGGTCGTAAATGGTATAATTATTCTAATTCATTCTAATTCAATCTAATTCATTCTAATTCAATCTAATTCAATCTAATTCATTCTAATTCATTTTAATTCATTCTATTTCATTTTAAATCAATTTTTAAACAAATATTAACTTTAATTATTATAGGATATAAGAATATTATGAGAATGATGGGCTTAAATATAATCATTGTCGTCTTTTAAAAGTATAAATTTTGGAATTATCGAATGTATTATATTGTATTGTACTGAGGTTTTTTTTTTGTTTGGCGGGCTATGTCGATAGGTGTGATAAAAGAGAGAACGGAAACAATGAATTGTAGGAAATCTAGGAGTCGTTGAGGCTTATCCCATAAATAAAAAAAAAAAAATCACTTTTTTAAAAAGATTGTGTTCTAAATATACATTTACATACATTGCGCAAAATTGCGTTACCATTTATCATTAAAAATTTCTTGATAATTTACCGAAGCCTCGAAAAAAAAAATCATTAAAAATAGAGGCGTCTTTGCTAATTCTAATGTTTAAAATCTAATACAATAAATAAGTTTATAGTTATTTTGAATGACAAGCCTTCTCACTGCCTCATAATCAAATTAACATTAGTGTCACATCTCCATATGACTACGTAGTATGACCAACATGATTATTATGATAAATATAGAAATTTAAACAATATAATAATTTGTATGAATTTGTTAAAGCCTATTGCTCACGTTGCGGCTTTTTAAATGACGCGACTTTAATTATGATCATAAGCCCCACTGAACGCGAGAAAAGCCTCTTTACGCCTCTTTTATTTTAATACTATAACCAATTATATTTATCATTCGAGATTGTGATAATTAAGATTATGGTCTATTGATAGAATTTTTAAACTTACGCAAGCCATTAAAAAGCCTCCCATAGCCTCACTCGCCAATCCATAATGTTAACACCAAGTAACAACAATTATAATTAAAAATTAACTTTTCAAAAAAAAAAAAAAACATGAAGAATTTTAAAAATCGTATTACTTTACTATAACGTCGTAACTATATTTTACTAGTTACCTTACTAGTTACCTTACTAGTTACCTTACTAGTTACCTTACTAGTTACCTTACTAGTTACTTTACTAGTTAAAGAACGAGAATTGAGTTGCTTATTGTGTATCAACAAATCAACTTTAAAAAAATCGAGATAAAACTTGTTAGATTATAATTTGTCCAAAAAAACTTGTAAAAAAAAAAAGAAAAATTATCATTATATAATACTTTTACTGTCAAATATTATATAATGCTCGCTAGATGTATGCTAATGATCGAAAAAAGATCTGAAAAAAAAACCTGTTCTTTTTATGATAATAATTCGATCAATTTTTTTTAAACTATTTGAATGATTTAAACTACATATATTACATCTATATATTACATCTATATACAGTATTACATCTACATATTACATATATATATTACATATATCTGTATATTGATACCTATATACTTATTTAATACTTATTTAATACCTATTTAATACTTATTTAATACTTATTTAATACTTATTTAATACTATACTATATACTCAAATTACTTTTGCTTGATGTATACTTTAAAGTTATATTAATGTCACACCCCAATTTAAAAATCAGCAAAAATCCGTAATTGTAGATAAAAACTCTTGATAGACTTCACTTTTTGATATTGACTTTATAAATACTTGATTTACAGTGTTACAAATAGAGAATTTTATTACCTAAAGAAGGGTGAAGATCGGGTCGGATTAAAGAAATCAATCATATGGATATATTTAATGAGAAAAGGAAAGAAGGGGCTGTTTGTTCAATTTAGATAATTAGATTGCAATATGAAAAAATGATTTATATCCTTTAATCATCTCTTTACGAGAGTACTATTTTTAAAATTAAAATGATTACTACAATTGTTTTAAATATAAGCTGTATAATTTTTTTACGTATCAAATTCTTTTTTCATGTATACAACAAGTTAATATCTAAAAATGCAAATTCTCCGGTTTGCTAATCTTTGGTTTACAAAAACATTTAGCAGTTAGCGTTAGAAGTAAATAATTTTCCCCTGCTTTTTTTTTTGCTTTTTTTATTTCCAATCTTGGAAAAATCAAGTTTTTATAATCCCTTTTAGTATATGAGTATCTATGAGTATATGTGACACAACACGACAGTATTATGACTCTATGAGAAAAAAATTATCCCGATTTTTTATGTTGATCAGGAAGAAATTCCCAACATATCGATATCGATCGATGAAGTATCGATATAATCGTCATAGAACTTTTTTAAGAGGTTTTAATGATTTAAAGTTTTATTTTTACCGGTTTTATAAGAAAGTTATTTTTCTTTTAAAATCGTATTCTTTTTAACATATAAATATAAATAAATAAAAATTATAGGTTAAACATAATTGAATTGACAATTAGATGACAGTAGATCAAATTACTTAGAATTACTTAGAATTACTAGTTTTAAAATTTTAAACTATTGTAAAGAATTACCAAAATTGTTTAGAAACAATTTTTTTTTTTTATATCGATATAAAAATTTTTTTTTATTTTGAATTCTTTGATAAACCAAAACTAGTTTTTAAAAAAAGATCATCAATGCTGTAATCTATAATTATAACAATTATACAAATTTTCAATACATACCTAGATACATACATTACATACATATCTGTATGTACAGTATCGGTATGTACAACTTTAAAAATATTTTCAAAAATAATGAATGCTACAATTAATCAAAAATTCGTAACAATACAGTACAAATATTACGTTCGGTAAAGAGAGAGAAATTAAAAATAAGATTATAATGGTAATAATAAAATAAATAAAACTGAAAATGGATACATGTACGTAGTTAAGCGTAATAAGGAGATAAAAACAAATAAATTAAAAACAGTAGTAGATAACAATAAAAATACTGTAGAATTTTTTTTTTCGCGGTGTTAGCCGGGATCACACAATTTTGGCGCCATGAGAGCTACAGTAATAATGAGTGTTTAACACGTGAAATATTTGAAATATTTGAAATATTTTCGATAACCCGATAAAAAAAAAAATTGTTTGACTATATTCGTAAATCAAGGAAAAGTATGAAATTTCCCATTCATGTTTATTAGGAAGAGATTTTTCTTGTAAACTTAAAATAACAAAAAAAATAATAACTTATAAAATGCATAATCGAATTAAAATTTGCGTATTTTATTCATTACTTACTATTACTTACTATTATATACTTATTATTACTTATATACTATTATACTTATTATTACTTACTATTACTTACTGTTACTATTGCTTATAACCACTTATTATCGCTTACTATAATCAAACAAAAATTTTATTGTGAGACATTAAAAAAATTGAAACTATGCTAATTTAGAAAATAATATTATAATGATATTATTGTAAGAAATCATAATATTTACAAGATAATATAGAATGATTTTTTTTTTAAAAAAGGATATTATTTAACATTAAAAGATAATAGAAAACTTTTGAAAATTTTCTTATATATTATCTGCTATTGATTTCGAATTATGACAGATCAATTTCTCATACATACGTATTCTCTCTTAATACGTAAGATACTTAATACCTGATACGTACGTACGAACGGATGAACATACGCATGTACTGTACGTACGTACGTATGTATGTACTGTACGTACTTGGTAGATTATTTATTCGCCTCATTTGAACTCAAAATTTATGATTTATTCGCCTCATTTGAACTCAAGTTATGTTTATTCGCCTCATTTGAACTAAAGGTTATGTTTATTCGCCTCATTTGAACTAAATGTTTTACTTTTATATTTAAGAATTTTTTTTTCGTTATGAACAAAAATGTAGATAAAGTGTGTTATGAGAAAAAGATTTATATGTAATAATCAAATAAATGTGTTAAATTTTTTTTGTCAAACAATAATCGGATGTTTAACATCGATCACAATTTTTTACTCATTACACAATTTTTTCAATTTTTTTTAGTAATTACACAATTTCAGTCATTATTTGAGAAATGGTCCAATCATATTTAAAGAATATATTTAAAGAATATAACGTGAATATGTGATACTTTAATATTGATCTTTTGTGGCTTGTATTTATGCAAAAATGATTGTGGCGGTGCATTATCAAACGAATCTAGGCTTGCATAGGCTTGTATAGGCTTGTATAAATGCTAGGTAAAAATTTGTAAACTTTATGTTTTTGATTATTTTTTCTTTACTCCGACTTCTCTTCCATATCTAATCAATTATTTAGCTGTATATTTAGCCTTATTCTAGCGGTATTTAGTAATATTATTTAGTTAATTTTGATACATATCAATTTGGTCGGTCTTTGGATGTTCGTGTTTAATTTATCTAAATTTGGATAAATTAAGGATAAAGTAAAAAGAAAAAAAAGCAAGAAACGTTCCATATATAAATAATATATATACATACCGTATATATATATACTCTATTTATACATAATGATGATAAATCACTTTATCTTAATGGTATTAATCGTCAACGCTTAGTTTGATTGTTATTGAGATTCTGATACAATTTGATACAATTTTGTATAATTTTTGATACAGTTGAATACAGTTGATCGTTGTTATCATAGTCACGAAAATAGAATTCTTTTTTTTCGCGATTCTATTTTTATTACTTATCTTGGCATTTGACTATTTGAATTTAACTATACGTACAGTACCAGGTACGTACGTGCTGTATACGAATACCTGAACCTAACTACTTTGAAACCTAATTTAAATATTTTTGAACTTAAACTACTTGAATCTAACTATATACCTGAATTGAATACAATACAACAAAACAATAAATATAAATAATAATTGTCAAGTGTGTCAAGTATGTCAAGTATGTCAAGTCTAAGCTACGAATTCATTTTCGCGTCAATTTTTATTGAATGACTTGGCATAATTCAAAACGGGGTAAATAGTATGAAATAGAAAAAAAAAAAAAAATATTGTTGTAATTTGCTTGCTTGTTTATACTGTTATGTCTTCTAAGGAAAAATTTTCAAGTTTTATTACATTTTTGTTTTTGCTTTTAATTGTTAAAAAGAATTTTCGAAAGAAATTATCTATACAACCGTGATCCTTGTGAAAAACGAGAATATTTTCTTTTAGTGAAACATTTTGTTCATAATCTCATGACTTAAAATGATTGTGCGTAGTCACTGCGAAATTTAAAATCGAGAGGCTCAATCTGTTATGCCATTAAATTGTTAAATGATTGTTAGTTCAAAAATGTGTTCTGACAATAAGTATTTTCATCAGGTTACTTTTTTTAACTATGACAAAATGATGCGTGATGCAGTATTATCGTTATCGTTATCGTAATCGTATTAAATAAAAAATTCAATAAAGAATAAAGAATTTTTTAAAAAGTTCTCGAGAAAAAAACGTAAAGTGTGGCCAGGATTTCAATCAAAATACCCATAAAATACTCATAAAATACTCATAAATACTCATAAAATACTCCTAAAAACTCATAAAATACTCCTAAGTAAAAATTGTGATTTTTTTTAGTGGCCCGAATTATTTAAGGATAAATTAAAAAATTCAAGCCTGCGGGATGAAACAGTAAACGCCACAAGTCTCACAATATTTATATTAATCTTGTTTATTTAACTATATGATATACTTTATTCAATATTCATCCGACAATTATATACGTATCAGGACTAAATAATCCTGTATTTATGTAAACTGCGCATCTAATTTACGCAAAATGTCATTATATGCTCTCAAATAATATTTTTAATGTTGTTCGCTGCAAATCTGGTTGTTTTTGTAATTCGTATTTTTTATACGCTATGTTTAAAATATGATTACATTATACATTACAATAATATATTATATATTATTTTATAATATATCATACGTAATATATTTATTATTATAATATTATTAATTTATTATATGATAATGTACCGGTATTTTTTTTTTTTTTTATCATTTATTTATTTATTACTTTATTTAAAAAAGTTTTTTATATATAACAACTACATAGTACATATCCTTACATTCAAACATTCAAAAGAGCGAATATATTAAAAAAAGCTTTTTTTTTTTTTTTATAAATAAAATCTACTTTATTTTACTTGTTTATATAAATAGGGTGAAATCCGCTTTTATAACTTTATACTTTTTATTTTATTGTTTACCATTTTTTTTTTCAAGTGGAACAAGAGAAATTATAAAGATTATTATATTTTAGTAATTTTAGTAAATTTTAGTAAATTTTAGTATTAAAGTTTTGCTTTCCCTCTCATCGATTTTTTTTCCCATACAAAGATCTTACTTACGAATATCGTTTAAAAAGAAATCCACTTTTCTATTTTTTTTTTATCTTTTTTCTTCTCTCTTAACGATCTCTCTTAACGATCTCTCTTAACGATTATTCCTCATAATGGCTCCATTTTTGCCAGCCGATGTTTTATGTCAAATATTTCAAAATTTATCAGATCAAAAATCTTTATATTCTTGTTTATTAGTAAATCGTTTATGGTGTGCAACTTCTGTAGAATACCTTTGGTCAAAACCTTTTCGTTTCATATATACTTGTAATTTCTTATCTTGTACTTGTCATAAAGAATCAAGAATTTCTCGAAGTTCTAAACTAATTGAAATTTATCTATCTTGTCTAACTGAAAAAGAAAAAATTTTATTATTGGAAAATGGTATTAAATTACCTTTTGAATCTCCTTTATTTGATTACGCTGCTTTCATTCGTTATCTGGATTTAGACGAATTTTATATCGCTATAAGAGATTGGATGGAGTCAAATCTTCTTTCTTTAACTAATGGTCTAATCGATCATAGTTATGATTCAAAACAATTAATGGATTTTGGAAAATCTTTAAAAAAACAAAAAAAATTTAAATTATCAAAAGTTGTTCGTTATATAACGAAATCTCTTGGTAATAGAAGAAAAATTGATGATAAAAGTGATTCTGATACTACAAGCATCGATACTACTATAACTACTACTTCTTCTATTTTATCAACTCCTGTTACTACTCCTACTTCTCCTACCGCTCCTCCTTCAAGTCCTATCTTATTATCTTTACATCCTCGTGAACGTTTGGTTACTGAAGTTTTATGTCGATTATTAATGAGGAGATCTTCTACTATTAAACAATTATCTATCGATCGAACTTATTCAACTCGTGATCTTGATGAATTTAGGTGCTCTTCTTTACCTCCTTTATTGGATCGTTTTCAAAATACTCGTCCTGTTCCTGATCAATATATTATGTTACCTACTTATCCTGGTGCTATTTCTTGTCTATCTTCTTTAAGTGAATTAATATGTACTACAAGGCAATCAAAAAGGAAATTATTTGATTTATTAAGTGATTTCTCTTTTAAAATTCATAAAATTTCCGTTATGATGGATTATTCTTCAAATAATTGGCACGGTACAAGGTTAAGAAAAGATGAATCGGATCTTGAGGATGAAGCTAAAAGTTTGGCTAATCTTATTCGTGTTCAACAATCCTTACAACATTTCGAAATTTATTGTTGTGAAAATGGTTCAAATATTATAATGGCTGCTCTAAAAACTCATTCAAAAAATTTAAAATCTTTAAGTTTTATTGACGTTAGATTTTGGGGTTGGGATCCTTTGGATTTTATTTCTGATTGTCAAGATTTAAAAAAATTAATTTTTAAATCTTGTTCTGGATTAACAAATGATTTACTTGATTCTTTAATTGATTCGGAATTTCCTCAACTTACAACTATTGAATTGGAAAATACTTCGGCTCCTGTTCATATTCTTGAATCTTTAATCAAACATGGAAATAACAATATCCTTACTTTAAATCTTGGTCAATATAAGAACACTTTAAATAATTCTTCAAATATTATTGAAACTGTGGCAAATCATTGTCCAAATCTTATCTCTTTCAAGTCTTTTATTGAATCCGATGAAGTTCCTCAATTGGTTTCGTTATTCACTCTTTGTACAAATCTTCAATCAGTAACAATTAATGGTCCTCGATCTCCAGAAATTGATGTGAATCATTTATTTCTTGAACTCTCATCACAAGAGCTTCCAAATTTACGAGATTTAGCAATATTAGGTTCTTGGTCATTCCGATCTAATTCTTTGAATCAATTTTTATCCGGCTCAAAACCACCTTTGAAATCTTTACAAATACAAAATTCAAGATGTTTTACTGATTCTCATCTTGAAGTTATATTGAAAAATTTATGCTCTGAAGCTTCTTCAAAGTGCACTTTAAAAGATTTAAGATTACATATTACTTCTCAATTAAACGAAGAATTAATTGATAAAGTACGAGAATGCGTTAAAGAAGACGGTTTGGTGCAAGTCGATTATTGGGAATCTGTTATTAGGGTAAGGATTAGTAGGCTATCTTCTTTACCTAAAATTACTTGGCGTAATAATAATAGTGGTAGTAAAAGTAAATACCGAGTGTGCGGTACTTAGCGATAGTCTTTATATTTATTATATTTATTATTTATATAATATTGCAATATTAAGAAATTTCATTATACATATTTTTTTTTCGTTATATATAATTTTTTTTAGTCATAGTTTTTAATTTTTTTAATTTATATATAATTAGTATTAAAAGTTTTATATATTGTAATTTCATTCAATTAATCTTTTTTTCAATTTTTTTTAATTCTCTTAGGAAATTTCCGTTTCATCACGAAAAGTACGAAAAATCCCACAACTTTTTTTTAATAATCTTATTAATATTTGAATAAGGAAACGATTGAATCGGTTTTTTTTTTTTTGAGGGGGGGGGTGAGTGCCTCCCTGATTCATTAAAGAAAAAAATGCTCAAAACGATGAACAATTATTGAAAAATTATTTTGATATTTTACTTATTAATTAATTAATGATTATAATGATTAATCAATTACTGTTATTACGTTATTACGGTTATTAATGTTATTAATGTTATTATTACTATTACTGTTACTCCTTAACAATTACTATTACTACGTATAGTTTTTCTAATTACGATATTCACTTACTGAATAACACTTAATTTGTACGTAAAAAAAAACATATTTTCTAATATTAAAAAAAAAAAAAATTATTTTTTTGAAAAAAGTTTTTTTCTAATGATTTATCATATGAAATTAATACTATTAATATCGATATCGATTATTGATATTTACGAAATTCAATTTATCGTAATTTTAGTTTCTTTAACGCATATATGCACATTTATAGTGATATCGTTATAGGCATGATCATGATTTGAACCTAATAGCGGTATATAATATATATATATATATATATATTGTATATTGCTTTCCTTTCTAAATTTACACATTTAACCCTTGAATATCAAAAAAATTTGTTAAAGATATGATTTCATATGTGAAGTCATAATTTTTTTTGGTCTCACAATTGTGATTAGTGTTCTCTGATCAAAAAATACTGTATCATTTGTTACTTAATATTATACATACATATTTAAAAAATCCAATCAGTTATTGATTAGCATAAAGTATATATAATATGATCTATTTTACATTATCGTTATTATGATGTAAAAGGGATCAGATCAACCGAACTCCAAACACTATATTCACGAGGATCACTTCTCTATACCAATTAAATCAAGTAAAAAAGATCTTAATAAGTGTAATTAATTTTATTTTAAATTGAATATCAGGATAAATTCGGTGTCTTTAAACTACGAGAAAGGGAGTTGATAAAAAAGAAACTTATATATAAATAGTAACAATTGTGTATTAATTTTGTCTTTTAAAATTTATTACTTTGAACAAAAATAAAATAAAAAGGAGATTTTAAACTTTATCTCATACGTATTAACGTTAAATTGTCGGTATTTTAGCTTATTTATAATTTACAGAATTGATCACCTGAATTAAAAAGTATTTATACTATATATGAAATACGTATAAAATGTTAATATTTTAACCTATATACAATATTAATATATATATATATATATACTTATATATACTGTATACGTATACAATATCGGTATATATGTATTTAAATAAAAATAATTTTAGATTTACAATTTTTACTCCATTTTTGATTGTTCGGAATTATTAACGTTAATAATTTTATAAAAATAACACATATATATTTAGTATATATATAGTGTACAATATAATACGTATAATATATATACGTATACGTATATTGTTGATACGTACGTATATACATATCTTAATCCGTATTTATATACGTAAGAATACCGTAATCAAAAATTGGATAATTTTTACGAACGTACGTACGTACTATATAATAAAATATATATTTTAATTTTTAGATCTTGTAATTATACTTTTAAAAATCTATTTTTTAAAAAATTTTAACTTTAAATTAATTTGTTTAAATAAATTTTTAAAAAATAGTTTTAAATTTAAATTTGGTTATAATATTGCAATAATACTGTAATTACTGTTTATATAATTAAATTTTATTATAAAATTAATAGTAAATAAAATATAATATGAAATCTTTGCTAAAAAAATAAAAATTTGAGGGTATATAGATTTTATAAATAATTTTTTTATTTGTAAAAATAATAAGCTTTATAAATTATAAATATATTTAAATTATTGTATTAATAATTACTATATACAGTATATCTAAAATAAGCTATTTAAAAATATGCTTGATTTGCTTTTTCTTACTTATTAATAATCATTTTTTAGTTTATAAATGTTTGCTATTTTGATGCTTTTTATGTCTATTTTGAATAGTTTTGAATTATTTCAAATATTTCAAATATTTTTTTGTAATATTATATAATATATTTTGTAATATTTTATTATATATTTCGAAATATTCTGCCTAGATCATAATTATTGCACAATATTTTAGAGCATAATAATTTATATAAGTTTATGTTTATATATTTTGCTGATATAATTTATTTGTACTACAGTATCTTGTTTAATAACAGGTTAAATATTTTGTATATATACATGTTATTTATTTAATTAATAATATAAATATATAGATATATATTATATATATATATATTATGATATTTAACAAACTCTCATTAAATAGCCTTTTTTTAGTTAATTAACAATATGAATAAATAAATTGATAATTATAATTTTTATAACTTCATGATAAAGTGAAAAAAGAGTTAAAATTAAAAAAAATTTTTTTTAACTTTAAAGATAGAGTGTACGTAAATCATTTATTATATGATATGTGTTGTCAATCCTTTTGTGTAACAGTTTATATAGTAAACACAACTCTAATTGGGTAATTACCTGTTTTAGTAATAATTTTACTATTTGTTTTTTTGTATAACCCCAACAAATTTGAAACCCTTCTAGCAAATTTAACTATATGAGGAAGTAAAAAAAATAATTTAGATTTAGCTAGTGGTAAAATTTACTGGCTTAAAAATTGTTAGGATTAGGTTAGGGTTAGGTTAGGATATTAAGATTTTTTTTATATAAAATAACATAGAGCTAATAAAAGGTCCTGATCTTAGTTTTTATAAAGTTTTTAGGGGTTTTGAACATTTTTACTTAGAATATCTGATTCCATTTATTTAGTATGTTTTTGAGATATAGCATCTCCGGTAAATTTCACCTCTGGTGAGTATTAAGATCATCCTTTTTTAAAATAATATGATCTAGAAAAATTTTACTACTATAAATAAAAGGTTTAATTTGTATATTATTCAATTTTAGTAAAAATTGATAGTAATTTCAAAAACTTTTATTAATGACATATTGTAATTTTATATATATAATCTTATTGTACCACAAAAGTCATATAATAAATAATCGAAATATACTCTACCTTTAAAGGTTTGTTTAACAAATATATATATTTAAAATTATATGACAAACAAGTTTGCTTAAGTAGATTATCTAACAAAAAAATAGTATTTTATATTGACAAACTGAAAATTTTATAGATAACTTACTTTTTTACAAGATAATTTACTTTTGTAATTTAATTAGAGAATGCCTATTTCCACTATGGGTTATACAAAATTTTATATTTTTTTCTATTTTTAGTATTTATATAGTAAAAATTAGTTTTTTAAAAATTAAGAAAGTTTTTAATAAGTAAATATTTCTTCCAGTCTTAAGTAAACTTGTAGAAAAGACTTTTCTGGTTCTAATAGCGGTTAGATCATCAAAATCAGCTTGGTGGATCCCAAGATATTTGGGGTTAAAGGCGCGAACATAAAGATCTACAAATTCACTGTTACACAAAGTATT
>CAJVPY010000657.1:0-24548 GCA_910591965.1 Dentiscutata erythropus
AACCCGACTTATAGAAGACCTGCTAACACCTAAGTGTTTTGCAATTTTTCGAGTTGATAGGCCTTCTAAATTTTTTCCAATAATTTGCCAGCGAATGTGGTTTGAAAATACCATATTTTTTGAACTAACAAGAGATGTGTGTAATTAGCCACCTGATTTTAAATTATGTATATATTACAGTATTATATCAATTTTTATTATGCCGAAAAAATTACCGGCTGAAAAATTTTTTGGCAAGTTTTTTATAGGTGTCCCAGGAATAATGAAAATAGCTGTAATGGGCAGCTATGGTTTCATTAGTAAAATTCTGAGTAATTCCGGCCTAATCTTTTGATCGTCGCTCTTAGCCAATCAAAATCGAAAATCTGCCAGTCCAAATTTGTTGTGGCAGCTATGGTTAATATTAGTGCGTATATCCAAATTAATAAATCTTAACATTAGGTTATAACTTTTTAACACATAGTTGAAAGTGGCATAATTAGATGATTCAGTGTAAGGTAATGAATGAAGTCTTAAGAGTTCTGTTATTTAGAGTTGTTTTAACTAAATTGGTTTGGTCTTCAAAGTTTAATTGATGTAATCTCGACATGATTAAGTTAAGCTATCAGTAAAACGATGCTCTTTATACATTTAAATTAACATGGATAGAATAAAAATTAAATAGTAAATATATACATATTAATGAATTAAATTGCTTGACTTATCTCCTAGATTAGCACGAATACAGAGATGAAGCAATGAAATCTAATATTATAGTAAATTATAGAAAACATTAAATTCATAAGATTTAATACTATCATTAATTTGAGAGAAATATAGATCAAGATAACTTTACCTTTTCACTATAAAGTGATAAATAACAATAATTTCGATATACTGCCCATTTTATACATTTTCAATATTTAATTATAATTTTATGAGTAGCTTGGTTCAATGCTTTAAGATAAACATTTTTTAATGCAGTAAGCGACTTGGCGCTTTTCGTTGATGTTGGATAGTGTTTCTAGTATTAAAAGGTACTATCTATTCGTCAATTCTATAGTCATTAATTCGGTTTGTTGTTCTTGATGTGTATTTATAAGAGTGGGAGTTGATGTTTTAATAAATGTACTCTGTGCAATTATGGTGATCCAGTATATGTCATTATTATCACATTGGAAAAGCGAATTGTACTGGTCCTTTTTTCTCACCAATAAATAGAGTGAAACAACTCTTTAGAAGGTTTATGCTCATACGAACGTGGGATGAAATGTGGGAAACCATTTTCATGTAGGTTTATAATCAATATTGTATCTCAAATTTTAAAAACTAATTTCGCGTACAACATTAAAGTGAAGATAAAAGTAAAAATAGTCTGAAAAAACTATATATATATATATATATATATTGTATTGCGCTAGTAAATCCTGAGATGATCTAAATCAGACTCTAAGCAACCCAATAGATTTAGTAGATAATTAGGTACTGTATAACGTGAATATACAAGTAAAATAGAGATGCAATAGACGTCACTATTAGCTGCCAAATTTGACTCCAAAGAGGTCAAGAGGATATCAATAGTCAACAATTGATATCATATTATCGATAGGATATTATCCTATTGATGTCTGATAATATGATACCGATTGTTGACTATTGATATCTTATGGCAGTTAATAGTGACATCTATTGCATCCCTATTGGATTTAATTTTACTTGTGATAATCATATAGAATGGTTGATCAATTAAGTACGGTGATAGTAAATAAAACTCTATAGATATAATTATTCACAAAGGCTATAACTGATAATGTGATAAGCCATTTAAAAAAGCAGATGTGGTTTTATATAATTAATAATATTTTAAATCGGCGTACATTTATATAACATAAAATTTAGAAATTTGAAATAGCTAATTTGTGATTTCTTACTCTGTGCACATGTATATAAAGCAACCCTTCATAGAAATATAGGCAAAATGTTTATTTAGGGAAGGTTTTACGTTGTATATGCATATGACAATAAGCAAAATTCAAAACATCATTTATATTTTTTCTTTGGGGCCGTAGTCTTATTTGGATTGATTACTTCTCATCATAATTTCAGTCACCTCAGAAATAGACTTTTTTTTTATAATTTTGATTTTAACATTATTTTGGATTAGCTTATAAATAGTAGACTATTATTTTTGGTTACTATCTGTTAGAAGAATCATAAATCATTAAAGCATGTTTAATTATCATACTGAATATAATAAACAGCGGGATATCGAATAAAATTTCATATTATCGTTAAATTTCTTATCTTAAAATCGGATCATAGACAAAATAAGGCTGTGCATATCATTGAAGGCTAATGTGTCGGTACAAAGCCTCTGACGTGTCTATAGAAGAATATACAGTATTTTTGAAAAGTTAATCACCATTACACGAAACCATAATTTAAACGATTAGTTTGTTATATTAGCGGACGTACCATTTCTGTTATACTGTAACAGTGATAAACTTTTAGAGTAGAGATGTGGTCCGGATATTCTCTAATTTAATTTTATAACAAATTATTATAAAGAATCCGGATATTCGTTAAATTTTAAATAGAAAAACGGATAACGGGTCGCATATCTATTTCAGAGGCTACTGTATATTATGCTTTGCATAAAATTATGTTGGTTTTTTGTGTAACCGGGATGAACTTTCAGAGGATACGTCAGTAGGTCAGTAGGTACAGAATGTACGATTTAACATCATGATGTTGGAATAATTTTCTCTCAATTTCAAAAGAAAATTTTCATATAGCGATAGTGCAACGAGAAAAGATTTAAGTTTATCTGTTATTGTTACACGTACAGTACATACGTACGTACGTATTTATAATTTAACTGACTTAGATCATGATTTAATTATTAAAATGTATAAAACTTGTTGGCAATATGAGCGATACTTCAATCATAATCCCATCTTTGGATCTAGTTTATAAAATTATTTTAAATATTAATTCTAATAATGAACTAAACCATCGTAATACACTTATAATATTGCATTTAGAGATTAAGACCCTGCTAATAAGAGTTAACGAACTCTCCTTTATATTTTTTCGACACTTTGCATTAGTAAGGTTTTCTGATCAAATATTGTAATGTCTCTAGATACATATTTGAGCATACAATTTTTTTGACGTTCCATCTTTCTTCTTCACGATGCAGTCCTTTCAAATTTTTTATGTCTTTCATCGTTAATCTTTTTAATAATGTTGCGATAGTGTACTTCCATCTCTAAATAATGTGAGCCAAAAGAAATTATATATAAATACAGTAATATATTAATTTATTAATGAACATATATCAAGATTAATCTATTACCTGAGTATATGCCATTATGTGTTTGTACTGATAATTAACAATAATATGTTTTGTCATCCGGATCAATAATAAAGGAATGAACAAGACTTGTAAAAATATCATATTACAGAAAAGACTTGAACAATAAATTCATAAATTACATTTACAGCCTTTTTGATATTTTTTGAGCGATGTTTTTTTTGTGTATGTGTCCTCCTTTTACACAATCATTACGAAAAATAATATCCTTTTAAGCATACACTTCAAAAATTATCAATTACAACCTGTAACAAATCTGGAGCTTCTAGGATAGATCTATTATATATCTTTTTTAAAATTGTGAGGTTTAATTTATTTCTTTTAATTCTATACATAAAATCCTACTTAATTCATCGAATTTATCATTCGAAATAATTATTAGAAATAGAAAACTTACCATTATTATCAATGATTAAATCGGCAAATCTATTGTTACTACCTAAGAGAGTTAGTTTCATCATGAATTGTTAGAAGTTTTATATTTTCATGAATTATAAATTAAATAAAACCATATAAAAATAATAGATTTCTTTTAAAAACAAAGAACTTACTAGTTTGAAAAAGCTTATTTTACTTGCTAATTTTTGATGTCTAAAGCATATATCACCCTTTCTGAACACCTACTATAGCAAGTAATTCATGTTTTCATAATGATTCGTTGCTTGTATTGGTAACAAATGAATGGGCAGGACTAATCAATATCTTAAGTTAATATAGTTTTTTTTTTTAATAAAATACAATAGCGTTATATCATTAAACCTACTGTTCATGTTTTAGTTCTTTTTCAAGATTATACAGTTCACTATATACATATTTTTCTTGATAATTTTCACAACATATTGTTTCTTCATTTTCATAAAAGTATTTTAATCCTTGTTCGCTTTTGTTCACTTGCATCAAAGAACTATTACTTCTTTCGATTCTTGAGAAATTTTATTTACTTACTTCTTTAATTACTCCTGTTTAGTAACTTTTGAGCTTCTTTCAAAAACAGCTAGGCTGATCAACAAGACATTCTTATAATTGCAGATGACAATTCTAAGCTGTCATTTGAAAAATTAAAAACTGGGTTATATCATGTGCATTAAAAGATCATAATTACCTTGTAAGCTAGTATATGTAACCAACCTTTCAGCTTAATTTTTTTCTAATTTCTTATCTGCAAGATCTTTAATTAGTATATAACTTTAAATTTTATATATAGATGTAGAGAAGTGAATTACCGTTGAATACTCAATATCAGTTATTACACTTCTTGCTTAATGTCTTATTTGTGAAAAGTTTAAAGAGATCGTTGATAGAAACTGAGCTCTAATTGACGATACATGTAAGTATCTTTATAGAATTCTCGGCTGCTGGCTCGGATGGTTTAAAATAAAGCCGTGGCTTTGTCTCATTTTGTAACTCAGCCATCTTCCTCTTATCCTCTAATATTCGGAGGTAAGTAATTTTAGTCTTGTTGTTTTTCCATTCCTCTTTAATATATTTATTTAAAAAATATATCAAATAAAATTTGAAGTTAGAGGATATATCACGTAAGCAACATGATACGCGAAATACAATCTGTGCAAATGTTAGATTAGATAATCATTTCTCCACAGTTCTGATTGGATATTAAAATCTCTACATTACGATTAATTATGAATTACCTTGTTTTTATAGAAAATCCACATGGAAAGATGCTGGAATCGGTATAGTATACTGTAATTGTAGTAATTTATTTGTTACCCTTGAGTTAGTAAAATCGTGTCAAATATTTTCAAACGGTTACTTTGAAATTGATAAAATTATTAAATCGATATAATATCCGATTCCCACACAACATTGTGACCTGCAGAGGCCACATCTTTTTACAAAACGCAATAAAGGCCAGATAAGCAGGAACTTTTAAAATTCATATGAGAAATTATTTAACTTTGTATGAATGACCTAAGTTAAAGAAACTTACTTGGAAAAATTTGGCACGTTTCTACTGATTCACTCGATTAAACATATAAAATTTTATGTCTAAGTGTCCAATGAGCACAGTTTTATATCCAATTGTCTAATGAAGCAATTTTATATGTCCAATTATCAATGAGCACAATTTTATATGCCCAATCGCCAAGGCTGTATTCAACATTTCGCTCATATCAATTTAATGACAGCTCTTTATAAATTTATTATGATTTGACTCAATTTTTATTAGCCAAGATAAGAATTCTTGAATGCTGCTATTCTAAATTCTAATTTACTATTAACTATATTTTTTCACTATTCTCTTGGATTATAAATTTTATATTTTTTGACTCTTCAATTTAGCATCAGGTTCTCGAATCTATTTTTCAAATCATGATATATGAATCTGTCGGAAAATCACTGATGAAAAATTATGATGTTTATTATAGGTAAATATATTATAACGAGTGACTTATTTCATTTTAAAATTTTTGAATTTCGAAATAAGAGAAGGATCACTTATCAAATTTTTTTACCAAATTTAGTGAATTTGAAGAATCAATAATCTTTGCACGAGTTAGCATGAGGATATTTTTTTTAAATAAAAACTAGTGAATCTCGATCCCATATATAAAGTATTTTAGGATAGGAGTTTCTATTGTCGTATCAATTTAATGCATAGAAAATTAATGTTTTGGAAATAATACTATAAGTAATAATGAACTCTTGTATCATCCATTGTTTTTTTTCACTGTTATGTGAACAAGAAAATTCATCGATTTCTTCTTGAGAACCAAATCTATACAATACATTGTGTAGAAATTTATAACAAACTTTCTTGTTAGTCAGTAGAATTAAACGAAAATTCTGAATGCTTCTCTGAAATAATGGAAGCTTTCAACACATGAAATTGCTCAAAAATTCGACCTACAAAAAATTGTTAAAGTCAGTATTTACTTAAAATTAACAAGCTTCTAAACTTTATTTCAATAAATGTGCTTGAAATTTCGTACTTGATTAGTAATGGCAATAATAAAACATGCTGTAAAATACCAATAACATCAAATTCGGTTAAATAATCGTTGATTAATTGCTCCGGAAATTATATAATACGCAGTATAAACAGAAAAATACTGATTCAAACAAAACCAACATTTTAACCATATTTTCTTGCCATTAACAGATGTTTACATGGATTCTGGAACAACTAAAGTGTTTGATGACTAAATCGATGAGTTATCAAGTCAGAATCAGTAAGTTACCGATGTCGACTGACATCAAAATTTTATTTCAGCAACATCGACAACTTTTTAGCGTCTCGTAATTTATGAAAATTCCTGCAATATTATTATAACTTTTTGCTGACCTTCAACTCATCATCTCGATAACTTTTCTTCTTCTTTATAAATTAATATTTTAGAACCTCTTTTCAATTTAGTTGGATCGACGATCTGCCTAATTTTTTTTTTGAATCCCGTGAGTCCTGTGATTACGATGAGGGTATCACTTCATCTTCGTTATATTTTGTGGGACTCATGTTAGAACTCTTATATTTCCTTTTTATGATAAATAAATTTTTAAAATAATACGACGGACATAAAGTAGTTATTTATTTTGTATTCACGGACTCACGGAACTCAAAAACATTATGCAGATCGTTAATCCAAATAAATCGAAAAGAGTGTTAATGTATTATTTTACTCGCTAATTATTTCTATACCTCAAATTTAGCATAATTTTGGGATGTAGAGCCAGACATTAATTAATTACATGCTTTAATTATCGGGATTCATCATTTTTAGCTTAAAACCTTTTTGGTATTAAATTTTCTTTATCATACAATTTCTGGTATATGTCGCATCCAACCGAAATGTTAATTAGGCCAGACCAATTTGATTTTCTGTTTAACATAACCTCCATTATAACAAGCTACCGGCTTATACAGATGTCTTTATAACCAAAGTTACCTATGCGTAGTCTATACAAATGAGGCTAAAAAAAAAAAAAAGGTTAAATTTCATTGAATTTATGAGCTGTAACTGCATAGTGAAATTTTTTTTACCTTTTCTGAAAAATTATATGTTTATAATTTGAAAAAATAATGAATTATATACTGTGTCTCCAGTAATGAAGTATGGATTTCCTAACTATTATAAATTGTTAGTGATGTATAGTACCTCGCACGAGTCATTTAATAAGAATTCATTTTTAAAATATAAGCTCATCTCATACAGGCCTGGATATGAATTTTATACTGATGTGATGAATGAATAACAACAAATAATTATGTTCTTTACTTGAACATATATAAATAAGGGTTATTCGAAAGAAAAGCAAATGGAGCTAGTAATCATTAGTCTAGCTCAATTTATATTATCTTTAATAGATACCAATACGTAAATGAAGTTAAAGAATGGACGCACTACTATGTGTACTTAATAGTACAGAGACACAAGGAAACATAAATATCAATGCTTTTTCCAATAAGATCCTAACTATATACGTTCGTATTTATGATTAAAAAATATCTATTTCGTTGGAAGATATTAAAATGATTCCATGTCAACTAAGAAAAATATCTTTTTATTATGAATTTTGTTCAAACAGTACCAGCAAAAATTATTATATGGATTCTAATTACTAACCACTTATTTGTATCATATTTTTTGATATCTGTAGTATGTTACATATCTTTTAATTATTTTTTATAAAGAGTTTATAAAATTTTAATCTTTATAACAAAACTAACTACTGACTTTGTCATAGGTTTGGGGCTTGCACTACTTAAAAGATCAAATTGTTGGTCCTGAGTATAAAATAATTTCACGTGACCATATCGAAGTTTCGGATTCATGGCTGAATGATTGGTGTACTTTCCATAAACTTCGTATTACAGTATATTATCATGGCTAATGATTCTCGATTTATTTGTTTATCATGTTAAGGATTTTAGGTAAAAGAGTCTATAGGATTTTAAGCTTATGGGTCATTTATCAATATCAATATATAAAGGGATTATTCTTAATTTGGTTAAAAAAACGAAACGAGTCAGTAACTGATAATAAGAACATTAAAGAAGGTACAATTAATAATGTTAAAATAGTTGTATTTAATAATAAACTGTAATTAAACACATAGTTAATTATTGTTATATATTAGGCACAGAAATTTTTTACTTACATATTTGCTTTTTAATTTAAAAAATATGACTCAAAGATATTCATCACGGTGAATTTATGAAATTTAGCTAAAATTTGATCACAAAATGAGTATTTTATCCCCAAACTAAACTTTAGTTACCAAATTACATATTAATAAATCAGTACCAACCCGAAAAAATTTTTTGAACCTCAGATAACGCGTCTAACCCATCTTCCCCACTCATGACGAATTTCATTAGATATATAAATTTATTATAACGACACACCTTAACATGGGAAACATTGATTATCTCGACCAAAATCAGTAGTGATCAAAATTTTCAAATTTTGGGCGTATTTCATAAATTTGCTGCAATGTTGAAATAAAATTTAATTAGCTACAACAATACAATATGAAAATAACCCAGCCCTAAAAAAAAAATGCTTCCAAAAAAATTTAAAATTCATATCAAAAATAGGTCTAAATCTCAGCATCAGCCGCGACAATTACTAATCAGTTACTTCTACAAAAATAGTTATAGCAATCGATGACCGAATTGTTTCTTAAGAATAAGGTTCTCCACTCCATTCCAGTCCAATAAAAATGATAAAATAATATAACATCACATTTAACAATTATCAAGTTTTAGTGGAATTTTTTATAGCCTGGAATCCTTGATCATACATATTAATTCAGTTGAATATTTCATATTATAATATAAATTTTCATAAAAACTTTGATATTGTCACTGCTAATAGAAGATTGCAAAAACCAATTTCAATGATGAACTTTTATTAATCTTGATTTCTGTATGTATTTGTCTTTCTAAATTTTATTACCCTATACTACCGAATAAAGACGATTTCTGAATAAAAGCAACCTCTTCTGGTTTTGGAATCAAAAATTCTTGAGAAAGTTATTATATTTTAATACTTAAATAGAAACGATATGATCATTTTAGTCAGAAAACTCACTCATTTTTATTTTGTCACATTTTGTTGCTTTTAGTAGATAACATAGTGTAATTATATAAATTTTAATGATTGTTAATCTTATCCGTCTTATAAACTGTATTATTTGTGATTTTGATTAGAGCAAGAATTATAATTATTAAATTATATAGCTCCAGTAATAAAGTATAGATTCAAAAATTTCCTGATTATTACGTATAAATTTGACTAATGTAATAGTTCAATTACAATAGATGCCAATATGTTATCAATACACAATGTAAACATTAAGGGAAATTAAATAATGAACGCATAATTAACGGTAATGGAAATTAAAGAATGGATGCACTACCATGTACTTAGTAGTACAGAACATGCAAATATCAATGCTTTTTCATCTTTGAAGATATTAAAATTATTCCACGTCAACCAAGAAAAATACCTTTTTATGATGAATTTGTTCAAACCGCACCAGTAAAAATTATCCCATGGCTTCTAATTATTAACTGCATATTTGTACTTGTGATTTTCGTACTTTTTAGTATCTATGGTATGCTACATATTTTTTTATTATCCTTTAAATATCTGTAAATTGTTACGATTGATCTATCTAATTTATTAAATATTGCTGCATATTTAAATTTCACAATCCTCATAATAATTTCATTTCTATATTATGAAGATCTTAAAGCGGATGATATATTAAAGGAGAAAAACGCTCATAGAAACAATACAGATCTATATGCAAAATATGGCTACGATGAGTATGAATTTATTTTTCTTATATTTTCTTATCTAAGTTCCAATACTAATTATTGTATTAATATCTTATAGTAGGCTGGTATTTACTGGTCTAATTGGCAATATAATTAGTTACCCTATTAATTGCTTCAATTTTTTTTGCGGTCCCTGTTTCGTTATTACGTTTTCTTGGGACTGGTATCATTTAAAATTTATATTTCTGTATTTATAATGAATATGTAATTACAACTATTATTTTTTTTATAAGTTTAATATTTATAAAAAACTAACTACTGTTTATTTGTCATAGATTATTAACTTGCCCTTATATATTACTTGCGTTTCCGTACTTAAAAGATCAAATATCAAATAATTTCATGTGATCATATCGAAGTCTCAGAATCATGGCTAAATGATTGGTGTTCTTTCCATAAATCTCTTATTATATTATCGTGGCTATTGATATTTGGGTGGTTTATAACTTACCCGATTTATTTATTTATCATCTTAGTAATTTTAGGTAAAAGAGTCTATAAAATTTTAAGCTTATGGATCGTTTATCAATATCAATATAGAAAGGGTTTATTCTTAACTTGGTTAAAAAAAGAAAAGAAAAGTCAATGCAACAAAATAAGATAGTAACTGATAATAAAAATATTAAGGAAGATACAACTAATAATGTTAAAATAGTTGTATTTGAATAATTAACTATAATTTTAAATACTTAGTTAATTTATTGTTATACTGTATATTAGGCGCAGAATACTTTTTCCTTACTTTTTAATTTATTCAAAAGTATTTGAAATCAAATTTAATTATCTACAAAAATACAATCTAAAATAACCCAGCCCTAAAAAAAATACCTCCAAAAAAATTTAAAATTTCACATCAAAATACAGTTGACATCAACCTCATTAATAAAATGAATTTCTATATTAAAATTATATTAAGATTCCCTCATATATGTCAACTTTAAATGTGACCCTCATTAATATCACTGCTGTACCAATATAAATATAAAAGCGATCCAAATGGGTTGATATTAACGAAGATCAACTGTAGTTATCGCAATATACTTTTTTTATAAATCCGATGATCGAATTGTTTCTTAAGAATAAAGCACTCTAAGGTTTTCTATTCCGTTCCAGCCAAATAAAAATGTTAAAATAATTTAGATTATAAATATAGCATCACATTTAAATAAATCAAGTTTTATTAGAAATTTTTCATAACCTGGAATCCTTAGCTTTATTTGTTTTCTTAATTGAATATTCCAATTATGTAGTGATTAGTGATGCAGTATAATCGTCCCAATGATGTCAGGGCTTAAACCTTAACTAGCTAAAGCTTATGTCGTAGCTAACTACAACAATCTGGGACGATTATACTGTATCACTAGTAGTGATCATGCATCCCAGAATATTTCACATTAATAATATAAGTTTCATAAAACTTTGATATTGTCACTATTAATAGAAGATTGCAAATGCCAATTACAATGAATAACTTGATTAATAATGATTTCTGCATTCTTTCTAAACTTTATTACCTAATATTACAGAATAAATGCGACCTCTGAATAAAAGCAACCCCTTCTGGTTTTGGAACCAAAAATTCTTGAGAAGGTTATTATATTTTAATATCTAAATAGAAGCGATCTGATCATTTTAATCAGAAAAAACTCTCATTTTTTTCTTGTTACATCTTGTCGCTTTTAGCAAATAAAATAATAATGGGTAATTATATAAATTTAATGATTATTAATCTTATCCATCTTATAAACTGTATTATTGTGATTTTGTTTAGGACAAGAATTATTAATATTCTAAGCAAATAAAGTAATGAATTATATAGCCCAATTAATGAAGTATAGATTCAAAAATTTCCTAATTATTATAAATTTGACTAGTGATGTCACACGAGTCATGTAATAAGAATTCATTTTTAGAATATATATTAAAAAACTTTGTTAAAATTCTCTTCGGGTATTCTCAAGCAGCCCACTCAATGGATCGGAAGTAAAATTTTAATTAGTCGGAAATTGAACAAATCAGCGAGACACAAACCACCTTTTTCTTCAAAAATTTACCATTGATAAAGGTCGCTCAAATATTACTTTTCCATTTTTTACATATCAAACATAATAAACAATTAATTCCTAACCGGTCTAAAAAAATACTTTATTTTTAATGTTCGAAGCTTTTAAAACAAATAGTCGATATATTAATATTAGCGTAATAAATATAATTACAGTATATTTTAACGTTTAACCAAACCATAATGAGTACTGTTATTCTATTTTTCACTTATTTAAATTTAAAATCTTCTCAGTAAAGAAAACCTAAAATTGAAAGGTTTGGATAGAATATTTGACGGATAGAAGAAATTTGTTAAAATCATTAAAAGAAGGAGCCGACGTAACTAAAATTGAAACTTTAAAGGTTGATCAAAAAGAATTTGGATTTTTTAGGTAGTATAGCGAACATTACGAAAAACAGAAAAAGTATGTCCAAGCATTTAATTCTATAAATATCGTCATCAATTGTGTTGCTTGAACGTCATCACGATTATTATCTGATCAATTGATTTAGATGCTTGAGAACAGCTCTTAGCCAAATAATTTATCTCGAGCAGGTCTGGATTGTGAATTTATGTTGATGTAGTGAATGATAATAAATAATTGTGTTCTTTACTTAATCATATGTAAATAAGTTTTTTATTTTCGAGAGAGAGAAAAGCAAATGGTAGAGGAACCGTCGATGTTACACGACTGATCCTTCACCCGGTGTGCAACATATAAAAAAATTATTTTACAATACCAGAACATTCTGCCAGTACATGTTGTGATTATAATCTTACACCATTTTTATTATAATAAAATGGTGTGGGATTATAATCATAGCATGTACTAGCGGAATGATCTGATATTGTAAAATAATTTTTTTATATGTTGCACACCGGGTGAAGGATCAGTCGTGTAACATCGACGGTTCTCCTGTTGGTCTAGTTTCAATTGATATTACGTACTTATCTATAGATGCCAATTTATTTATCAATACATAATGGTAAACATGGAAATTAATACGTAATGGGTGCATAATTAACGTTAATGAAAATTAAAAGATGGATGGTGTACTTAGTAGCACAAGGTCATAAGAACATATAAATATCATCCTAATTTATATACGTATTTTATGATTAAATATCTGTTTCTTTGAAGATAATAAAAATGATTCCACGTCAACCAAGAAAAATATCTTTTTTACGATGAATTTGTTCAAACAGTACCAGTAAAAATTATTCCATGGACTCTATATTTTAACAGCATATTTGTATTTGTGATTACCTTAATTTTTATTGTCCATGGTATGTTACATATCTTTTTATTATCCTTTAAACCGTCAGGCAAATTATCTGTAAATTGTTATGATTGATCTATCGAATTAATTAAACTTATTCTATATTGCTGCATATTTAAATTTCACAATCATAAAAATAATTTTATTTCTATATTATACAGATCTTAAAGCGGATCATATATTAGAGGAGGAAAACGCTCATAGAAACAATACAGATCTATATGCAAAATATGGCTACGATTAGTATGAATTTATTTTTCTTATATTTTCTTATCTAAGTTCCAATACTAACTATTGTAATAATATCTTATAGTAAGCTGTCAATTACTGGTCTAGTTTGTTGGATAATTGGTTTTGTATTAATATCTTCATTTCTTTTTACAGTCCCTGTTTCTTTTTATTTTCTTGGGACTGGCACCATTTAAAAAAATTTATAATTATGATGCATATGTATTTACAACTATTATCTTTTTTATAATTTTAATTTTGATATTTATAAAAAAAAAAAAACTAACTATTGTTTCTTTATTATAGAATGTTGACTTGCTTTTATATGGTACCTACAATTCCATACTTAAAAGATCAAATTGTTGGTCCTGATCATCAAATAATTTCATGTAATCATATTGAAGTGTTGGATTCATGGTTAAATGATTGGTGTACCTTCCATAAACTTCGTATTATATCATCATGGCTATTGATTCTTGGGTGGTTTATAACTTACCCGATTTATTTGTTTATCATCTTAGTAATTTTAGGTAAAAGAGTCTATAGAATTTTAAGCTTATGGATCGTTTATCAATATCAATATAGAAAGGGATTATTTTTAACTTGGTTAGAAAAACGAAAAGAAAAATCAAAGCAATCAAGTAAGATAGTAGCTGATAATAAAAACATTAAGGAGGATACAACCAATAATGTTAAAATAGTTGTATTTGAATAATAAACTATAATGTTAAATACTTAGTTATATATTAGGCGCAGAATATTTTTTTCCTTACTTTTTAATTTAAAAAATAATTCAAAGATATTTGAAATCATCTACAAAAATACAATATAAAATAACCCAGCCCTAAAAAAAATGCCTCTTAAAAATTTTGAAATTTCATATCAAAATACAGTTGACTCTCGTTAATATCAATCCCATTGCTCATTGATATCAACCAAAACTATAAAATGAATTTCTATATATTAAAATTATATTAAGATTCCCCCATATATGTAAACTTCAAATATGACCCTCATTAATATCAATATAAATATAAAAGCGATCCAAATTGGTTGATATTAACGAGGATCAACTGTATGCGCATCAACTACGACAATTATTAACCAGCTCTACAAAAATAGTTATCGCAATATATTTTTTAATAAAATACAAAATTACCGATAATCGAATTGTTTCTTAAGAGTAAAGCTCTCTAAAGTTTTCTACTCCGTTCCAGCCAAATAAATTAAAATTTTAAAATAATTTAGATTATAAATATAACATCAAATTTAAATAAAAATCAAGTTTTAGTAGAATTTTTCCATAGCCCGGAATCCTTAGCTTTATTTGTTTGCTTAATTGAATATTCCGATCTCATTCCATTATACAGTCACACCTCCCTAAGTGCATCCCGTCGGGACCATAGTGAAAAAAATTAAAATTTTGCACTTAGAGGGTGTTTGCATTTATAGAGAGTAAAATATATAGGACTCTTATAAGTTGGGGCCAAACATGATTATGAATTTAGAGGGTTTACATAGTACTTGCACTTAGGGGGGGTGCAACTGTATAGTTATTAGTGATGTCCCAATGATGTCACGGCTTAAGCCGTAATTAACTAAAGCTTATGTCGTAACTAGTTAAGACAATCATTGGGACGATTCTACTGCATCACTAGTAGTGATCTTACATCCAATAATATAAAAACTTTGATATTGGTCACTATTAATAAAAGATCGCAAATGCAATTACAATGAATAACTTGATTAATAATGATTTCTGCATTCTTTTAAATTTTATTACCAATATTACCGAATAAATGTGACCTCTGAATAAAAGCAACCCCTACTGGTTTTGGAACCAAAAATTCTTGAAAAGGTTATTATATTTCAATACCTAAACCTATAAGAAAAGTGGTCCGGTTGTGGTACAGGTTGGTTTCGGGAATGCACGAGTGTGTGGCACGTAGAGGCTCATTTTACGTGATGGCGCGGCTAAAAATGGCACGGGCATTACGGCAAAGTGGTGGCACGTTTTGTCACCTCATACGGAATGGCACGTATTGAATGATACGTATATGCACGTGTCTCAAGAGCGAAGGATCAGTAAAAAATTTTTTTTTTTAAAAAAAAACACAATGTCAAATTTTCACCGATAAAATTATTCTGGCTAACTTAACGAAAAAAATTCCTTGCAGAATTTTACACATATGCATTACTTTAATTTTCAAATACGTATTATATTGATGATTATCGATGTAAATTTATGTATGTATATTTGTAATTTAATGGTACGTGAATTTACGTACGTCCGTACCAAAACCTGTGCCAATTGGATTAGTAAAGTGTTGCAAAACCTGAGTCATTAACGGTCCAATTAGCACTAGTATACGATACAAGATCCGGGCTTGATCCGTGCCATTCCGTACAATTACAGTACATTTTTCTTATAGAGAAATAGAAGCGATCCGATCATTTTAATCAGAAAAAACACTCATTTTTTTCTTGCTACATTTTGTTGCTTTTAGTAAATAGTTGTCCGGAGCGTAGCGACGGACTATTAGTGTTTATGCAAGGTGATATAAAAATTACGTTTTTGATGCATTTGGTCCAAAAATATTTATCTTTTGATGCAGCCGCATAAACATTATGAAGAACACACCAGAAATGTAATTTGGAAATTTTTTGTCCGTCCGCACGCGTGTTCAAATTTGTAATTTAGTACAAAAATATGCGTTTGTGTTATATGATCGTCATGTGCTCCGGACACACAATACTACGCATTAACCTAGTATAGGGTAATTATATAAATTTTAATGATTGGTTAATATCCATCTTATAAACTGTATTATATAGCTCAATAAATGAATTATAGGCTCAAAAATTTCCAGATTATTATAAATTTGACTCTAAAAGCATTCGTTTTACACATCATTCGATGTTTGGACTATGCCGGAGGTGATATTTTATTGAATTTAAAGTTAGCAGAATACATGATAGAAAGCGAGCAATTGGTCAGTACAGCAGAGACATCCTACGGCAAAAGCAATTATGATTGCACTGGGAGTCTGTAGGATTAGCCGGTGTTATGCCAATTTTTATTTTTAGTTAGTGTCCTATTATTCTATCCTCATTTTATGTACTTCTTAATCTGGTATAGTTTGTGGCATAGTTGGGTGGTTGAAACCATCAAGGGGTAATAACCCTCAGCGAGGGATTAAAACCCCATACGAATTAAAGATATATAAGGATATGGCTTCAGTTTATGAAGGGAATAACGTTAGAACGATTGTTAACGATTGTTGATAGTATTTAGTATTAATATGATAATCCGATGTATGATAATAAAAAGAAACCTTATCTCGTAATTATGTGTGTTCGTTTATAAATTTAAACCCTTTAACCTTAATCTCTATTTGTTCACGATCGTGGTTCAAGACCCTATAAAGCTCTCCCACCGGTCGTAACACCGGTGGGTCATTCCCCGCCTGCCGAAGCAATCCGGCTGCAAGTGAAGTAATGATGGAATCATGTGTCTTCATGTGCGGGTGGGTCGGGTGGGTGGTGAGAATTTCTCCTTGTTGTCTTTTCAGCACCGGAAGAGCTTGGATTCGTTGTCTCTTATACTTATACTGTACTTACCCGTTTCTTGATATCTGATCCTTTGCGCCAAGCATGTGTCGTTCTCATTGTTACCCCTTTTTGGTTTGATCTTCCCACGCCCGAATTCCTGCTTCTACTTCACGCGCGATTTGAATTGCTTGTGATGCCCGTGATGTTGTGTGGCGGGAATGTTGTGTGGTTCTCTTATTTTCGATCACGTGATGTACCATCGCTTTGCAAGTGATGTACAGTATCTCGCACGAGTCATGTAAAGTATTCATTTTTAGAATATATATTAAAACTTTGTTAAATTCTCTTAGTCAAATAATTTAACTCGAGCAGGCCTGATTGTGAGTTTATGCTGATGTAGTGAATGACAACAAATAATTGTGTTCTTTACTTAATCATATGGGATCTTGCTAGGAAAATCACCCTTCGGGATATTCCGATCGAGCTAATTCGGAAAAGCTTAGACCAGAATTCCAGTTCTTACATATCGGCGGATCACGTAATTACTATTAAAAATTTTAAAATATTTGACAGAATAGCTTTTGACTCACTAGCTCATTTTAGATGATTTTACCATCAAATGACCGTCTCAGTGAGACGATTCTAAAGAGCCCAAAATCATCAAAATCCAATAACTGAATCCCGAGAAAATCGCCGGTTTGTTTTCATCGGGTAAAATAGGATGGGGTTAACCCATCCTATTTTACTCGATATAAACAAACCATTAGTGATCTCAGGATTCAGTGATTGGATTTTGATGATTTTGGGCTCTTTAGAATCGTCTCACTGAGACGGTCATTTGATGGTAAAATCATCTAAAATGAACTAGTGGGTCAAAAGTTATTCTTTGTCAAATATTTTAAATTTTTAATAGTAATTACGTAGATCCGCCGATATGATTCATGTAAATTACCTTTGCTTTATTTATTCGATAGTTTATTAAATAAACTGTCGAATCAGTAAAGTAAAAAGATGGATTACATATGAATAAGAACCGGCATTCTGGTCTAAGCTTTTCCGAATTAGCCCGATCGGAATATCCCGAAGGATGATTTTCCAGCAAAGATCCTATATGTAAATAAGTTTTTTTTTTCGAGAGAAAAGCAAATGGGCAAGTGATAATCATTAGTCTAGTTCAATTGATATTACTTATCTACAATAGATGCCAATTTGTTATCAATACATAATGGTAAACATGGGGACGCATAATTAACGTTAATGAATATGGTATACTTAGTAGTACAAGGTCATAAGAACATATAAATATCAACGCTTTTCAGTGATCCTAATTATATACGTATTTTATGATTAAATATCTGCTTCTTTGAAGATAATATAAAAATGATTCCATGTCAACCAAGAAAATTATCTTTTTATGATGAATTTGTTCAAACAGTACCAGTAAAAATTATTCCATGGATTCTATTTTTTAACTGCATATTTGTATTTGTGATTTTCACACTTTTTATTATCTATGGTATGTTACATATCTTTTTATTATCCTTTAAACCGTCAGGCAAATTATCTGTAAATTATTACGATTGATCTATCGAATTAAATTACTGCACTTTTCAAATTACTGTGATCTGCCCATCACACGGAAATCCGAAAATTTTGGCACTTTTTTATAAATCTAATTTGTTAGTAGGAATTTTGATATTATTTCGACAACCCAACTACAGTCGATACTGTCTATTGCATACTATCCGTCAGAGACTTTTAATGCATATAGACATATGCATTTAAGTCATAAGGACCATTTTTGTGTTAATAATTAAAAGTTGGAATTTTTTATGCATTGAAAGTATATGCAATTAGACAGTATGCAATTAGACAGTATATATCAACTATACCAGTTCTGATGTACTACTCGAGGCAGTACTAAATATAATAGGGAATCTTGTGAAATTTTATTTTTAGACATAATTTCAGATTTCCGTGGCGATCACCTGCTGATCACAGTAATTTGAAAAGCGCAGTAATTTATTCTATTGCTGCATAATTAAATTTCACGAACCTCATGATGATAACGGGACAGATTAATCGTTTAATCTAAAAATAATTTTTTTCTATATTATGTAGATGCTAAAGCGGATCATATATTAAAGGAGGAAAATGCTCATAGAAACAATACAGGTCTATATGAAAAATATGGCTACGATGTGTATGAATTTATTACTTTTTATATTTTTTATCTAAGTTCCAATATTAACTATTTTATTAATATCTTATCTGTTATAGGAATATGTCAGCTATTGGTCTAGTTTGTTATATTATTAGTATAATTAATTACTGCATTATTTTTTCCAGCCCCTGTCTCGTTTTTTCTTCTTCTTGGGACTGGCATCATTTAAAATTTATAATTATAATGAATATGTAATTACAACTATTATCTTTTTTTAAATTTTGATATTTATAAAAAAACTAACTACTGTTTCTTTATTATAGAATGATGACTTGCTTTTATATGGTACCTACAATTCCATACTTAAAAGATCAAATTGTTGGTCCTGATCATCAAATAATTTCATGTAATCATATTGAAGTGTTGGATGCATGGTTAAATGATTGGTGTACCTTCCATAAGCTTCGTATTATATAATCATGGCTATTGATATTTAAGTGGTTTATAACTTACCCGATTTATTTATTTATCATCTTAGTAATTTTAGGTAAAAGAGTCTATAGAATTTTAAGCTTATGTCAATATCAATATATTCTTAACTTGGTTAGAAAAACGAAAAGAAAATCAATGCAACCAAATAAGATAGTAGCTGATGATAAAAATATTAAGGAAGATACAACTAATAATGTTAAAATAGTTGTATTTGACTAATAAATTATAATGTTAAATAGTTAGTTAATTTATTATCATATATTAGACGCAGAATATTTTTTCCTTACTTTTTAATTTAAAAAATAATTTAGATATTTGAAATCAAATTTAATTATCTACAAAAATACAATATATAATAACCCAGTCCTAAAAAAAATGCCTCTAAAAAATTTTGAAATTTCATATCAAAATAAAGTTGACTCTCGTTAATATCAACCCCATTGTCCATTGATATCAACCAAAATATAAAATGAATATCTAAATATTTAGATTCCCTCATATGTGTCAACTTTAAATACTAGGTAAATGGAAGCCATTTAAGGTCTGACAATGGGTATTTTCGGAGCAAATGTTTGTTTTTATCAGATCAACCAATCAAACCTCTTAATTTGCGGACACACACACAACCAGGTCATTATGACACTCCCGTAATGTCCTTTGGACAATGACCCTCATTAATACCACTATCAATATAAATATAAAAGCGATCCAAATGGGTTGATATTAGCGAGGATCAACTGTAGGCGCATCGACTGCGGCAATTATTAACTAGTAAAAATAGCTATCGCAATATATTTTTTAATAAAATATAAAATTATCGATGATCGAATTGTTTCTTAAGAATAAAGCTCTCTAAGGTTTCTACTCCGTTCCAGCCAAATAAATAAAAAGGTTAAAATAATTTAGATTATAAATATAACATCACATTTAAATAAATATCAAGTTCTAGTAGAATTTTTCCATAGCCTGGAATCCTTAGTTTTATTTGTTTGTTTAATTGAATATTCTATTATATAGTGATTAGTGATGGGATACGTATTATTTCACCGACAATCACTTCACAGACATCTTAGTTCACCGACAATTAATTCACAGACAAGTTCATTTCACCGACAATTATTTCACTGACAGCTCATTTCACCGACAAGTATTTTTTATAAATTACACTAACCTTAACTCTAATTCTAACCTGACACTAAATGATCAGAATTACTTTGTCGGTGAAATGTTGTCGGTGAAATAATTGTCGGTGAAATGAACTTGCCTGTGAATTAATTGTCGGTGAAGTGATTGTCGGGCGAAATGCGCACAACCCTTTCTAATAATCTATATCTATAATTAATTAGTTGCATTTTAACCTTGATCTATACATGATGATGGAGAGATTAATTTTAATTCGGACTTTCTTGATAATCACTCTTGTTGTTCTTCACTTATATGGTCCTCTTAATGTCCCGTCACCATATAAGAGAAGAGCAACAAAAATAAATTCTGATACGTCAATTCAGAATTAATTAAAACTAAAAATCTTATGACAATAATCAATCGAAAATTACTACATCTCATAAAGACAAATTATTGACTTATGTATTAAATTTTTCACTTTTAATTATCAGCAATATAAAACAAAATATAGTTGTATTTCAAATTATATAAAAATTGCTATATTTTTTTATATTTATATACGCGACATAATAATAATATAAAACAACAAAAATATAATAAAATTGATACAAGATAATACAAAATCTATCTAAACAAAAAATTTTTTCAGTAAGCACTAAACCAATTGGTGAAAGTTTGGATGTTTTATTTTTTTTATAAGTTAAAACAAAAAGTAATTTTTTGAATAAAAAAAGAAGTGTGTACGAATCATAAGTTGGTATAAGTAAAAAGTGTGTAAGTGTGAAAGGTGTAAAAGTTTAAGTGAAGGTGTATAAGAAGAGTAGGGTGTGTGGCACGGCAAAAAAATTTGGCATGCCATAAGGCATGCCGCCTGACAAATTTCATGCCAGGATGCCACCCTGGCATGCCAATGGCACACCACCATATCAACCAGTTCAAAACCCCAGACGATTCACAAATCCCAAAATTTTCCGGCCACCTTAACTGTATTTTATGTTCGTCAACTATCCATTATTCCGAAAATAGACATACATATATATAATTTTATATAAGTGGCATGCCTTATATCTATTTTCTTTTAAGGCATGCCCTATGGCATGCTACCCTTGGCATGCCAGAGTGGCATGCCCATGACTGCCATGCCACACACCCTAAAGAAGAGGTTAAGTAAGGAAAAAAGAGACCCTTATATATATTTCTGCAATTTTTTTTTGACATAAACGCGTGATTTTGAAAAAAAAATAAATGATATCGATATCTGATAAGGAAAAATGTGCAATACGAGCCTGCTAGTGAAGATACACCCAATCAGATCTCTTCTAATCGATGCCAGTGTAATGTGAAATTCACGTTTTTTAAAAAACTGCCGATAGCTCAAAATCTTGTCTTGAAATGCTAAAAAAATTTTTTTAGACATATATAGATTATAACCCAATGCACATATTTGTTGTTTTGATCGAATCTTCACCTATAGGTTGGAACCGGTTTTTTATTTGCCGCTAATGTGAACCTTATAAGGGCATAGCGGTTTAGAAGGTAACCCAACTGCAAATGAAAGCTTCGGTGACTGTGACAATTAGGGGACTGTGAGTAAGTACACAAGAACCTAGAAATCTGATAGGTGGGGTTTGTCACCAATTCAGTAGAGTTAGGTTGAGGGTATATTGTGAAATTAGAGATACTTAGGATTATTGGATAAGGTAGTTCTTAGATATAGCTGTTCATATAGCCCTAGTCTCAATACACATTAAATTAATTAGAGTTATAGTATAATTAGAGAACTGCAACACCGCGGGGATAGAAACCCAGAACATCAAATGATGTACTTAACTTGTACTTAATATTATCTTAATCTAATAAAATGTCATGAGAACAGATCTCACCTTAAAAAAAAAAAAGATTATAACTAATTTTCACCCATGGTGATTCTGGTATTATAAAATTTTTATTAAAATAAATTTACATGTAGTTAAGATTAGGGTTAGGCTTAAGCTAAAGTTAGGTTAGGGTTTGAGTTTATATATATAAAATTCAAAGTTGAAAACTTTTTGCTTAGAAGTTGAAATATAGTTTTCATATAAAATTTAGAGTTATTAAAGTTTTTTTAAAATTTTTCTTTTCTTCACTTTGTTTTGGTTACACAAGATCTAGCGATCTGATTGGTTTTTATGCAACTAGGTAATATCACCTAGGGTGAAAGTTAGCAACATTCATTTTAAAATTATTAAATTTTAAATTTTCAAAATGGAACATTTCCATCTCTAAGTGTCCCGCACTGTAGCATACTGATTAGTATCAGGTATGTACTTTATCAGTTATCTGTTATCATTATCTACGTACAGTATGTACGTACCTAGTACTCGAGTCCTCGGGTGACAATTTTTGCAACCTCTATGAATTATTCAAACAATGTTATGCAACCGAATTTTTAATTATCGTTATCTATTATATATAAATGCCATCCATTTTCACGCATATCCATATAATGTAAAAATTATTGTGAGCTGGTAATAATAATGCAAGAATAAATATAATATGCTGAGTAATCATGCGATAAACGTTTTTTACACATACAGTACTATAAATTTAACAGAGTACTTACTGTATAAGCTTTATCGTTCCGATAATAATAGAACATACTAAGGAATAAAACATTTTATTGCCTTACTTTTCAATCCATAATGACAATGTAAGCTCCCTTAGTACTGTATATAAACAGATCAAATATTCGATAATTTATATAATATAGTTGAACTACTCAATAATTAACGATCGTAATGTATTTAGTGGATTTCTTAACATAGCCCGAATCACGATCAACTTACATGATCTATACTCTTTCAGGCAGAGTTGTCATAGGACAGAAACATGACATGTCCGTCAAAATGTTAACATCTCAGACAATTAAAAATTATAATAAGAGTTCCTTTTTAGCCAATGAGGTCGCTTGATAAACTTTGTGATATAGGACACCATCACGGTGTCAGACCCGAAACCGGCGAGTCTATCGCTAAATCGTTAGGAGGTTCGTGTAACCAAAGATTAGGTTACTCAGGGTCGAAAGAGGCGTGTTAGATTTGGTCGAGTGGTTAATAAACGAATGTATGTAGTTTATAGTTTATGCTTTATAAACTTAGGTACTTTATTATTATTATGTAAATCAGAGTGTTATTTTTCCCAAGGGCTGAAAAGGCCTTTATTTATAATTGTAAATTTATCTATTTACACTCATAGGATCGTTGTATAGCTAATATTTGTAATTAGTGTTCCGCAGACTCGGACCGAAACCCGGACTCGAACCGGAATCGACTCGGCGGTTCGAGTTCGGGTTTACAATTTTTCAGAACCGACCAATTCGGGTTTGTAATAACGGGTACCCGGTAGGACCCGCATAGACTCGCATGTTTAATCACCTGCCTTCAACGAATATAAAATGTTAGTGTTAGAGATCTATATGACGATGATGAACAATACGATAATGAACAATACGATGATGAACAATA